>JAENPR010003036.1:0-12456 GCA_018135685.1 Themeda triandra
TGTTGACACTAGATACGCGCACGAAAGAATCAAAGAGAAATAATCCGCAAGCGCACGGATATCGGTGAGCACTTCACCCGGAGATAAGTCGAGTATCGTATTTGTTTTTATCCGCTAAGAGAAAGCGTGCAATAGACTAACCCGATCTTTACTACTACCCCTGGGCTGCTAGTCAAGTGAGAATTAAGCGATATAGAGAGAACTCCTTCGTCGGTCTTCTAACCTATGGCAAGCTTTGAGACTATTGTTCTAAGGGGTACACGAGGAAAAGACACCGAGAGGATGCTAAACCGGGGCACAAAGGACCTACCTTACCTACTAACGGGGAAGTGGATTACAAAGGTAATAAAGGGATTGTCACTTCCTCACTACTACCATGGTTCCGCCGAATAGGAGCATCTACAAGTGAACCTAGCCTAAGCACCACGCTTATGCTAAAGAACGATTACTCTATTCCCAACGCAAGCGAATAAAGTAAACTTGTAAACCAAAGAACAATAATAACAACGAACTTACTAGTATTAGAAGTTGAATTGCCGAATGATTAAAACCAAGCCTCGGGTTAGGAGACTTGATCCCGCGGGTACACTAGAGAGGAGACACCGACAGTGGGCTTCCTCCAAATCTACCTCCACTCTATACTCTCTCAATCTCTCTTGATACTAATACCCTATAGAGATAGATCCATTCGAGGGACCCTTCTCTATCTAACTCTCTCTCTCTGGATTGAAGTCTTGAATGAATTGGAGAATGAATTAGGGTTTCACCCGGGGGCCAAGGCTCGCATATAGCCCCCTAGGATTAACCCGGCCCTCGGATCAAACCGACCTAAATGGACGATAATTATTCATCTTCAAAGTCGGTGGAGGCGGGATCGCGAGACTCCACCGATTGGTGGAGCAGGGGAGTCGGCCGACTCCCCATGGCGGCCTACGGCCAATGCCGGAGTGGGCCCGGTTTCGTGTGTCGCATATACGGAGTCTTCTAGATTATACTTTTTCACCCGTTCGGTCTTTCTCTCTATGTAAACCTGACATGTGGGCCATCTTGGGTAGTTTTTATTTGTCACCTGCGAAATAGATATTCACCAAAACTCGTGGAGTGCAAAGGTGGTAACCCTATATCTATCAAGTATTTATGAATAGATCCATTTGCATGCTAAGTTGACGGTTAATTTTATGAGTTAACGACGGTCAACAAACTCCCCACACTTGTCTTTTACTCGTCTCGAGGAAAAGGATGGATTACTTTAAGCATAGCCTCAAACCAAGACATCAACATTAGATTATCCCGATCATACACATCGCTCGGGATTCAAAGTGTCTACCATTGAACTTTGGGGAGTTGAAAGATGGAACAGCGAAGTAGAGATCCTTCTTCTATCAATCCTGTCACTCGGAGTTTTTATAATATTTTTGTAAAGAAAACTTAGCTTACCCTTCTCCATCATGTAGCACACTCGAATCACTCATTATATGTGGTATTTGTGGATCTCACCATTAAGTATAGAGCACTCAAATCTCTCAATGTATGTAGTATTTATGGAACTCACTTGAGGCATGTGAAGGGTATGCCTCCTATTCTACTAAGGCTTATGTGGAGTTTTAAGGTATTTTAAGGAATAGCATTTTTTTGTGTATATTAATTAGTCAAAAACGGGAACCAAGGAGAGGGGGACCTTACTCTAGATCAAGTGTGTGCAAGTGTGTGGAATATTTGGTGGCTAAATTGATGATAATGATGCTCCTTCCCTCTCTTGCACACTCTTCTCTTGAATATTGCTTTGCTGATCTTTTCTTGAATGACTCTTTGAGCTTCTTTGAACTTTCCTTCTTCTGGGATTGGAATACTTTGGAGTTCATGGGCTATCTCTTTTCTTTTCTTTCTTCTTTTTCTTTTTTTTTAGTAATATTTTTGCATAGCCCATGTCTCAATCTTGGACACAATAACTTTCTTGAACATGATGATGACGATAATAATCTTCTTTCAACATACTAGATGATGATGACAAGCCTTGGAGCATATAGAAATCCTAGAAAATGTATCATCCTCTCCCGGTGTAGGAGATGGATGAATGGCGGAAAGCATGTTTTTGCGTACTCCGGTGTAGGAGCGGCGGATATATGTGGGTGTAAGTGCACTTGATCATATGAGTAAGAGACCCTTCTCTAAGGCTCTAATACCGCCAAGACTATTCTCAACACAAATAAAAAGCTTATGTCTTTGGTCTTTGAGAATTTTGTCGACGAGGCTCTATAGGCATTTATAACCACAAGAGAGGAGAAGTATAGCTAACATTTTAAGATTTTCGAAAAGAAATTCTCCAAGCAACTAGACATCAAGAAATCGGGTTCTCATGGTCCATGCTATATCTTTGTCCTCAACAACTTAAGTAAAATGGGGTCCCTAAAAAAATACGTTCCCAATAGCAACAGGGATTCCCAGGAATTATCATGGTGTAAGTCTATCTTGGGGTCATGATTAAAATAATCTACCTCTTCAATATATATAGCAAGTGATTTAATTCAAAGTGTTCCCCAAATGAATCGGAAAAACATGATCGATATAAATTTTGGAACGTAGGGAAGCAAACCTGGCCGTGGACAAAAGCTGGAGCCAAATGGGCCCACCCCAGGGGCGGCCGACTCTGAATGTGGGGCGGCCGACTGCGCGGTGGCCCCTCGGGGTCCGCTTAGGTCGTGCGTGATCTTTACGTTGTATATTCTCAAATATTTTTGCTTTGGTTCGATATCCGTTAGTTTCGTAGTCGGTCGCCTCCCACACACTAGATTCCCGTTATCTTCATTCACAACAAGGTGGAGACAAAAGAGGCAACACATATGCAATAATAAACATAACTAAAACTTTATTTCATCTTCATTAAGGCCTGGATTACAAGTATTGAAAGGAACTAAAATCGAACTAAACTTTAACTAAGCACACTTGCAAACTAAAACTTTTAATCTAAGCAATCTAAATCACACTAGGCCTTTCTGATGCTAAGATAGATCTCATCTAATCAATTCGCTTCTCTAGAGCGTCTAACTTCTTTTCTAACTTATCCGTCCTCTTCTCTAGCGCACGAAGTCTATCTATGAGAGTGACAATACTCTTTGCTCCGGACACGGCGCGGTTTGCGGAGATGCAATAATGTCGCGCGAGTTTCTAGCTCCGTCTCTAAGTACGCAACGGTCTTGCGACGCTTCCTTGGAGCTTCGAGGCGGCGAGAGCTGCTTTGGGGCTTCCTTCGGAGGGACGAACTTCACTTTGCTCGGGTGAGCACGGACTCCCTCAAAATACGAGTGCTCTCCAGTGCTATACTTAGCACAGACGATCTCCCCTTGCTTGTTGGTCTTCACTCCCATAAGCATCTCATTGTGCTTAGGAGGGAGGATCCTGGTGCCTTCTTGGAGCTTCACAATAGGACCCTTTGGTGGAGGTCCATCTAGGAGCAAAGGCTTGGGTGCAGCGATGACTGGTTGGGCGAAGTAGCTATGGCTGTAAGCTTGAGGTTTTGGAGGGATAGATGCTAGGGGTTTTGGCTCAGCAAGAACGATGGCCTTGGACTTAGGCTTCTCCTTTGGGATGGTGTTGAGATCGATCCCGAGCGGATCAATCTCCTATCTAAGTTTTACGCTCGGCTTCACCATTCTTTGCGTAGCAAGCTTGATGCTAGGAGGAGAAGGCTTTAGATGGAATGAGGTTGGCCTCGAGGCTGGGCTTCTTTATATGGGGGGATGGAGAGGCATCTAAAGGGCATCTAAAGGGAATCTCCGAAGGAATAACGCGTCAACGTGATCTCAAAAACCTTAATCGGCAAAAATTCTGAAGGAAGAGTATAGAAGGATCACGAATGCAAAAGGCGGCGGCGAATGGGGGAGTCCACAGGTCGCCGACTCCCCCTTTGGGGCGGCCGACTTCCGCGGCAGTGGGCTCCCCTGCCGGTTTTTTGCAACCTAATTAGCGTATTTTTGTCATTCGAAAAAATACCCCGGACCCCAAAAACGAAAAGTAAAAAGGTCGGGCCCAACTACCTAATTGAGAAAGAAGTTTAATTCATCTATTTCACCTATTTCCTCAATGGGCTCTAAAAATATTTTAAGGCGTTGACCATTTACCTTGAATATCGTACCTTCGTTGTTGCGAAGCGTAACGGCTCCATGCGATGATGAGCTTACTACTTCGAACGGTCCTTCCCATTTGCTTCGAAGCTTTCCTTGCCGAAGAGTTTGACCCTGGAATTAAAAAGTAATACCTTGTCTCCGGGTGTGAACTCCTTGATCTTGATTCTCTTGTCGTGCCATCTTTTCACTCTTTCTTTGTATATCTTGGCGTTGTGATAGGCTTTTCTCTCCATTCTTCTAATTCGAGAGATTTGCATCTTCCTCTTCTCTCCTGGCCGCTTCTAGATCCATATTCCACTTCTTGATGGCCCGGTGAGCTTTGAATTCTAGCTCTTTGGTAAGTGGCGAGTCTTTCCATAGACTAGTTGATATGGTGACATCCCGATAGGTGTCTTGTAGGGTACATTCGATATGCCCATAGTGCATCGGGAAGCTTGTCCTTCCATGCGGTTCCCATTTCATTCACTGTCTTCGAAGAATATTCTTAATGCTTATTTGATGTCTGCTTGGCCACTTGTCTGAGGGTGATACGGAGTAGCAACGTTATGACGTACTCCATGCTTCAGTAAGTATTGCTCAAAACGCTTGTCAATGAAATGTGATCCTCCATCACTTATGACTATCCTTGGGACACCAAATCTTGGAAATATTATTTCTTTGAACATCTTCTTGGAGCTTGAACTATCTGCCTTTTTGCATGGCAGAGCTTCGACCCATTTGGATACGTAGTCTACTGCTACAAGGATGTATTCACATTTCTTCGATGGTGGAAATGGTCCCATGAAGTCAACTCCCCAGACATCAAAGAGCTCGATCTGAAGATTGTTGATGAGTGGCATGGCATCCCTTGAATTAATGTTGCCATGTCTTTGACAAGGACCGCATCTCCGGATGAAGTCTTTCGTGTCTTCATACATTGTTGGCCAAAAGAATCCACATTGCCAAATCTTCGCATGTGTACGGAGCACCCCATAATGACCTCCATATGGTGATGAGTGGCATCTTTCAATGATTTTGATTCCTTCTTCGGTTGGCACACATCTTACGGCGAGGCCATCGAGCACACTCGGAAGAGGTAGGGCTCATCCCATATGTGAGTACGACTCTCTCCTGAATAAGTTTCCTTTTGTTGCCTCCGGTGGTACGTAACCCGTAACCATAAAATTAACAATATCGCATACCGGGGGTCGAGATGTGTTGATTCCGTAGAGCATGTCGTCCGGAGTGCGTCGTCGATGGGTAGTTCTGTGGTTTCTCAAAGCGCATTCTAGACAAGTGATCGGCAACGAGTTTTCTACTCCCTTTTTATCTTTTATTTCTAAGTCAAATTCTTGGAGTAATAAAATCCATCTTATCAAACGAGGTTTAGCATCTTTCTTAGTGAGCAAATATTTTAAAGCGGCATGATCGGTGTAAACAATCACTTTGGCACCCACTAAGTAGGATCTAAACTTATCAATAGCAAAGACAACGACTAGAAGCTCTTTTTCGAGTGGTAGCATAATTAAGGCGAGGTCAGTCAAAGTTTTGCTAGCGTAAGCTATTGCATGATGCTTCTTATCCTTAGTACTGTCCTAAACACTTTGCTCCTACGGCGTAGTCACTTGCATCACACATAATTTCAAAGGTAAAGTCCAATCGGGGGTTGAATGATTGGAGCGAGAGATAAGCGCTTTCTTAAGGATCTCAAATGATTGTAAGCGGGTATCATCAAAGTCAAAAGGAACATCCTTAGCCAATAAGCGGGTAAGAGGTCTAGCGATGAAAGAGAAATCTTTTATGAATCTACGATAAAAACCAAGCATGGCCAAGGAAACTTCTAATTCCTTAACATTGATAGGAGGAGGTAGTTGCTCAATCACTTCTATTTTGGCTCTATCTACCTCGATGCCTCTTTCGGACACTAAGTGTCCTAGCACTATTCCTTCTCTAACCATGAAATGACACTTTTCCCAATTAAGGACTAAGTGTTTTTCCTCACATCTTTGCAAAACTCGATCTATGTTTTCAAGACACTCATCAAAAGTTTTTCCATAAACAGAAAAGTCATCCATGAAAACTTCCATAATCTTTTCAATCATATCAGAAAATATAGACATCATACATCTTTGAAAAGAAGCTGGCGCATTACATAACCCAAAACATATCCTACGATAAGCAAAGGTTCCATAAGGGCATGTAAAGGTCGTTTTGTTTTGATCATTAGGATGGATAGGGATTTGATGATATCTAGAATATCCATCAAGGAAGCAAAAGTAAGAATGGTTGGCTAATCGCTCTAGCATCTCATCAATGAAAGGCAAAGGAAAGTGATCCTTTCTTGTTGCCTTATTAAGCTTTCTATAATCTATGCACATTCGCCATCTGTGACGGTTCTTTGAGGGATTAACTCATTCCTCTCATTTTGGACAACTTGATCATGCCTCCCTTTTTAGGCACAACTTGGACGGGGCTGACCCACTCACTTTGTGTGGCACGGGGTAAATAATCCCGTGTATCGGTTTAAAACTTCTTTCTTAACAACTTCCCTCATCGCATTATTGAGTCTTCGTTGGGGTTCTATAGATGGTGGAATATCGGGATCTCGTGGGAATGCGATGGGTACAAAGGGCGGGACTAATTCCTTTGAGGTCCTGGGTGAGTAGCCAAAAGCTTTTTGATGTTTTTCTAGGACAGCCATTAAGCGAAAAGTCTCGCTCCCGAGTGAGAGTATCACTTATGATGACGGGAGACTCGGATCATTTCCTAGAAAGGCATATCTAAGACCGGCTGGTAAGGGTTTGAACTCAATAGGAGGCCTAGGTGGTAAGGTAAATTCATCTAATGGTTCATTCTCATAAGGGTCAGCTTCTTCTTCTATGAAGAATCTAGCTTCGTCTTCTAATTCTGGTTTAACTAGGAATTCTAGAGAGGCTGCTCTAAATTCCTCCAATGGATCATAATGCGGATAGGGCTCGGTCCTAGCATTTAAAGAGTGTGAAATGGATATTGGAAACTGGAGTTTCTTGCCTAAACAAATGCTTAGTTTCCCAGTTTGTCCTTCATAAAGAAGTCTTCTAAATGGTTGTCCTATCAACAGGTGAAAATCCCCTATGTCAAAGACATAAAAGCTCAAGTGGACGGGGTTTCTTCTACCCGGAGTGGTAGGACATGTAAAATTCCTAAACAAGGAAGAATTTATTTTGAAAGATTTCTTATGAACTTCCTTTGTTGGGGTTAATGTCATGTCTCTCTCGCAAATATTTTGCTAGTGTGGTAGACATGATATTTATACCCACAACTGGATCATAGAGAGCGTCTATGCGATCGTTGTTAATCATGTAATGAATGGGAAGAGAAGATGAATTCAAACGAATTATTTCGGAGGAAAGCTCGACTCTTCTAACCATTCATTGCTCATAACTGTACACTAACTCTCCTGAGGTCTTTCTTGTTGGAATATCCTCATCAATATTGCATGGCTTTATTGGGTGATATTTGCCTTGTGGCTTCTTCACTTTGTGATAGTTGAAAATGTTTCCAAAATCGGAAAACAGATCAGGTTCAATATCTAGCATAAAATCAGGAAGTGGAATGTCTTCCTTGTCTTGCTCAAGACATGGGTTGGTGAAGTTGATGGTGTATCGGCAAAGGGTTGGCTTCGGCTACTTGAGGTTCTACTTCTAGGAGGTAGTCTAATTCTTGGATAAGATTTGGTCTAGGATTGATCTTGCTTTCTCACGAGAGATATGCAAGAATGATCCTCCTGAAGTTGTGTCGAGCAATTTTCTCTTGTCTCTACTCGAGACCTTTATAAAAGTGTTGTAAAAGAATGGGATCTGGTAGACTAAGGTCCGGGCACGATGCTAAAAGTGTAGTAAAACGATTCCGGGATGAGGCCAAAGATTCTTCAGGTTCTTGCTTAATAGTCGAACCTTGACTCTAAGGTCGACGATTTGGGAGATGGGATAGAAATCTAAGCAAAAGTTGGAGCGTAAGGATCCCCAATCCCCTTGTTGCTTACCTACGGCTTTATCATACCATTGTCTAGCTTTTCCCTTTAATGAGAAAGGAAATAGCTTCCAAGCGAGGGTTTTGTCGGACATGCCCTCTATGCGAAGACAGTCACATGTTTGCTCAAAGTCTCTAATGTGAAGGTAAGGGTTTTCGTCTCCTTCTCTGAAAAGGATAGGCTTTGGACCAATGCAATCAACCGCGGACTCGGCCTATAGCTAGGTGTTTGGATAGATTGTGATGACTCATGTGGCACTAGGCTGGTCTCCGTGGGTGCAGAAAATTGAAAGATAGGAATGGAATTTGGGTTATCCATAAGGATAGAAAAATGTACGGAAAAGTAAAGTGACAGAAAAAAGATAAAAGTATAGGTACAAGGTAGAGCAAGATTTAGGTTATCTAAGCAGACCGTCTTTCTCCCCAGCAACGGCGCCAGAAATGCTTGTTGACACTAGATACGCACACGAAAGAATCAAAGAGAAATAATCCGCAAGCGCACGGATATCGGTGAGCACTTCACCGGGAGATAAGTCCCGAGTATCGTATTTGTTTTTATCCGCTAAGAGAAAACGTGCAATAGACTAACCCGATCTTTACTACTACCCCTGGGTTGCTAGTCAAGTGAGAATTAAGCGATATAGAGAGAACTCCTTCGTCAGTCTCCTTCTAACCTATGGCAAGCTTTGAGACTATTGTTCTAAGGGGGTACCTGAGGAAAAGACACCGCAGAGGATGCTAAACCGGGCACAAAGGACCTACCTTACCTACTAACGGGAAGTGGATTACAAAGGTAATAAAGGGATTGTCACTTCCCTCACTACTACCATGGTTCCGGCCGAATAGGGAGCATCTACAAGTGAACCTAGCCTAAGCACCACGCTTATGCTAAAGAACGATTACTCTATTCCCAACGCGAAGCGTAATAAAGTAAACTTGTAAACCAAAGAACAATAATAACAACGAACTTACTAGTATTAGAAGTTGAATTGCCAAATGATTCCCGAAACCAAGCCTCGGGTTAGGAGACTTGATCCCGCAAGTACACTAGAGAGGAGACACCGACAGGCCGGGCTTCCTCCAAATCTACCTCCACTCTATACTCTCTCAATCTCTCTTGATACTAATACCCTATAGAGATAGATCCATTCGAGGGACCCTTCTCTATCTAACTCTCTCTCTCTGGATTGAAGTCTTGAATGAATTGGAGAATGAATTAGGGTTTCACCCAGGGGCCAAGGGCTCTGCTTATATAGCCCCCTAGGATTAACCCATGCCCTCGGATCAAACCGACCTAAATGGACGATAATTATTCATCTTCAAAGTCGGTGGAGCGGGATCCGCGAGACTCCACCCGATTGGTGGGAGGGAGTCGGCCGACTCCCCCTTGGCGGCCGACTCTACGGCCAATGCCAAAGTGGGCCCCGGGTTTGGTGTGTCGCCTTCGGAGTCTTCTAGATTATACTTTTTCACCCGTTCGGTCTTTCTCTCTATGTAAACCCGACATGTGGGCCATCTTGGGTAGTTTTTAGGCTGTCACCCTGAGAAATAGATATTCACCAAAACTCGTGGAATTACATCGGTGGTAACCCTATATCTATCAAGTATTTATGAATAGATCTATTTGCATGCTAAGTTGACGGTTAATTTTATGAGTTAACGACGGTCAACAAACTCCCCCACACTTGTCTTTTACTCGTCTCGAGGAAAAGGATGGATTACTTTAAGCATAGCCTCAAACCAAGACATCAACATTAGATTATCTCTCGATCATACCGCACCGCTGCGGGATTCAAAGTGTCTACCATTGAACTTTGGGGAGTTGAAAGATGGAGCAGGGCGAAGTAGAGATCCTTCTTCTATCAATCCGTCACTCGGAGTTTTTATAATATTTTTGTAAAGAAAACTTAGCTTACCCTTCTCCATCATGTAGCACACTCGAATCACTCATTATATGTGGTATTTGTGGATCTCACCATTAAGTATAGAGCACTCAAATCTCTCAATGTATGTAGTATTTATGGAACTCACTTGAGGCATGTGAAGGGTATGCCTCCTATTCTACTAAGGCTTATGTGGAGTTTTAAGGTATTTTAAGGAATAGTATTTTTACCTGTGTATATTAATTAGTCAAAAACGGGAACCAAGGAGAGGGGGACCTTACTCTAGATCAAGTGTGTGCAAGTGTGTGGAATATTTGGTGGCTAAATTGATGATAATGATGCTCCTTCCCTCTCTTGCACACTCTTCTCTTGAATATTGCTTTCTTGATCTTTTCTTGAATGACTCTTTGAGCTTCTTTGAACTTTCCTTCTTTACGGGATTGGAATACTTTGGAGTTCATGGGCTATCTCTTTTCTTTTCTTTCTTCTTTTTCTTTTTTTTAGTAATATTTTTGCATAGCCCATGTCTCAATCTTGGACACAATAACTTTCTTGAACATGATGATGACGATAATAATCTTCTTTCAACATACTAGATGATGATGACAAGCCTTGGAGCATATAGAAATCCTAGAAAATGTATCATCCTCTCCCAGTGTAGGAGATGGATGAATGGCGGAAAGCATGTTTTTGCGTACTCCCAGTGTAGGAGCAGCGGATATATATGTGGGTGTAAGTGCACTTGATCATATGAGTAAGAGACCCTTCTCTAAGGCTCTAATACCGCCAAGACTATTCTCAACACAAATAAAAAGCTTATGTGCTGGTCTTTTAGAATTTTATCGACGAGGCTCTATAGGCATTTATAACCACAGAGGAGAAGTATAGCTAACATTTTAAGATTTTCGAAAAGAAATTCTCCAAGCAACTAGACATCAAGAAATCAGGTTCTCATGGTCCATGCTATATCACTGTCCTCAACAACTTAAGTAAAATGGGGTCCCTAAAAAAATACGTTCCCAATAGCAACAGGGATTCCCAGGAATTATCATGGTGTAAGTCTATCTTGGGGTCATGATTAAAATAATCTACCTCTTCAATATATATGCCACGTCAACGTGATCTCAAAAACCCTAATCGGCAAAAATTCTGAAGGAGGAAGAGTATGGAAGGATCACGAATGCAAAAGCGGTGGTGAATGGGGGAGTCCATGGGTCGACTCCCCTATGGGGCGGCCGACTCGCGTGGTGGACCCCGCCGGGGCTTTTCGCAGCCTAATTAGCATATTTTGTCGTTCGGAAAAATACCTGGACCAAAAACGAAAGTAAAAGGTCGGGCCCAACTACCTAATTGAGAAAGTTTAATTCATCTATTTCACCTATTTCTTCAATGGGCTCTAAAAATATTTTAAGACGTTGACCATTTACCTTGAATATCGTACCTTCGTTGTTGCGAAGCGTAACGGCTCCATGCGATGATGAGCTTACTACTTCGAACGGTCCTTCCCATTTGCTTCGAAGCTTTCCTTGCCTAAGAGTTTGACCATGGAATTAAAAATACCTTGTCTCCGGGTGTGAACTCCTTGATCTTGATTCTCTTGTCGTGCCATCTTTTTCACTCTTTCTTTGTATATCTTGGCATTGTGATAGGCTTTTTCTCTCCATTCTTCTAATTCGAGATTTGCATCCTCCTCTTCTCTCTGCTGCTTCTAGATCCATATTCCATTTCTTGATGGCCCAGTGAGCTTTGAATTCCAGCTCTGCGGTAAGTGGCGAGTCTTTCCATAGACTAGTTGATATGGTGACATCCCAATAGGTGTCTTGTATGCTTTGTTCGATATGCCCATAGTGCATCGGAAGCTTGTCCTTCCATGCAGTTCCCATTTCATTCACCGTCTTCGAAGAATATTCTTGATTTGCTTATTTGATGTCTCAGCTTGGCCACTTGTGCGAGGATGATACGGAGTAGCAACATTATGGCGTACTCACATGCTTCAATAAGTATTGCTCAAAGCTTGTCGATGAAATGTGATCCTCCATCACTTATGACTATCCTTGGGACTCCAAATCTTGGGAATATTATTTCTTCGAACATCTTCTTGGAGCTTGAACTATCTGCCTTTTGCATGGCGAGCTTCAGCCATTTGGATACATAGTCCTTTCTAAAGGATGTATTCACATTTCTTCGACGGTGGAAATGGTCCCATGAAATCAACTCCCCAGACATCAAAAGCTAGATCTGAAGGTTGTTGATAAGTGGCATGGCATCCCTTGAATTAATGTTGCCATGTCTTTGACAAGGACATCTCGAGAATGAAGTCTTTTGTGTCTTCATACATTGTTGGCCGAAGAATCCACATTGCCAAATCTTATGTGTACGAACACCCCATAATGGCCTCCATATGGTGATGAGTGGCATCTTTCAATGATTTTGATTCCTTCTTCGGTGGGCACACATCT
>JAENPR010000850.1:0-274207 GCA_018135685.1 Themeda triandra
CAGGAGAAAGGAGACAAGACATGCAGCGCAAGAAAAGCCGCGTGTCATCCAAAGCAGAGACTTTGCACCGGTGCACGCCACTGGCCAGTGCTGGAGCTCAGCCATACTTCTACAAGATGCAGTGTTTGCGAGCAGTGAGCTCTTCGCAGTATTGCTAATAGCTCACATGAATGGGGAGATCAAGCACGTTCATCACGCAGCGTTCAATTTTTTATTCAACGCCCAATGCAAATGCAAATGCAAAAGTGTTAGGTCCAATGCAACTGCAACTGCAAGAAATGCAACTGCAAGAGTCTGGTATTCTGGTGCCCTGCACGGTACAGCGCAAATGTGCGGCAGTCCAAGCTGCACCCAACATACGTAGAGCCTAAGGGATCTCAAACGGTGTAGCAAATGCTGTAAAAAAACGGTGTAGCAAAGCAGCGGAGTAAGGGCGGCAGGGTATGTTAAGGCGGCAGGCTGCGGCAGGGGTCTTAGTTAATACTAGCCTATAAATTAAATTTTATGTCATAGATGCACAGTAGTTTATCATTTGAGTTGAATCAAGTCTATTGGCCTAGATGATGTTTTTTTTTCTCCAATTCCAACACACGGACATCGGGCATCTTTACTAGTATTTCTAAAACCTAAAGCGAAAAGGCTGGTCCTGCTGTTGCTATTGAACGTGGCGAATTCACGAGGATGAATCGTAAGTCGTTGGTCGACCTTCGGTCTTTGGGCCTTGACGCTTCACGCTTACGGCCTTGTGGGCTTGTGGGCTGCACAACATATGTGGACTGGGACTGTGGTAGCCCGTTCGGCCAGCGATGACGCTTTTGCCTTCAGCCGCCGGCCGCTCGAAGTCCAATTTTGGCGACTCGCCAGTTCGCGAGTTCGGAGAATGATGACAATTCACAGTAGGCCCTTACCGTCCTCCATGGCTTTTTTTTTTGCGACAACCGTCCTCCATGGTTGGTCCTCCTTTTCCATCTGGCGTCTTGCCGTGAGGTTAAAGGAAAAACCGGATTTATTGTTTTTAATGTTTTTTTATTAGATCGGATCGTAGTGGCTAGTATTTTCTTATGCTAAAATTTTGATAGTGGAGTTCTATCTCTTCCTCCTTTCCGGTGACGGTGGAGTAGAAGGTGGAATAGTCTTCTATGACGGCTCCCATTAAAAAAAAAAAAAAAATGTGAGGGCGAAAACTTTGGCATTAGCATCTTCCTCGACAATGATGACACATGTAGACTTTTATTTTCGGATGGCGGCATCAAGGCGGAGATGATGTCGCCGCCACAGAATAATTTTCCCGGTCTCTTTCCTCGCTTTATTATGGTTAGATTTGGCCACAATAAAAGAATGGGAGAGAATAATTTTTAGACCGCCTTTCTCATTCTTCTGCTTTGAAGGAAGAAGAAATGACACCATAAAGAAGACTGGGACCGTGGAAATTTAAATGAAATTCAACAACCCAAAGAGTTGTTGATGGCGCGGTGGCCATCGAGTATAAAGAATATATACCACCACATAATTTTGTGAATAATTGTTATAATTTGATTTTTCAAAATAAAGAATATTGAGTGTACCAGGTATATTCACCGGAGAAGTTGATGGGCAACCCATACCCATGTCCGCTAATTATCCATCTGCATTTGCCCAGAGGATAAATGCCCATTGATGTGGAATTGTGGATTATCCAATGGGTAAGAGACTTTGGCTGCTGAATATCACATTGATCAATTATTTGTTCATCGCAAAAGCGTCTCGAGTCTAGTGGTTAGAATATTGGACATGTATGGCTTCGATTTCTCATGGAAGGAATTTAAAACTGCATTATTAAAAGAACTCCTTACAAATAAAAAAATAGGCTGGATTTTCACTTTTTGACTTCGGTATAAAAAAAGTTGTTGGCTCGTTGACTTGAGGTGGTGCTGCATCGTCCTCCCTTCATCGCAACAAGCAGCAGAACTAGTAGTTAATCTAAAGGAATCCATGGAAAGTGGCCTGCCGGCCACGGCCACGCAGGGGCCAATTTGTTTTTTTTTTTTTTTAGCATCGGGGCAAATTTGTTTTTTTTGTTTTTTGAGGGAACAGGGGCCAATTTGTTTGCCTGCTCCGTCAGCAGCAGGAAGGGCGGGCCGCCAGGGGGTTTTGGGATTCGGCCCGAATCAACCAAAATTCGCCCAATTCGGCCTAGCCCAAGATAAAACTGAACCAGCCAAATTATTTCGGCCCGTTTCAAATTTACAGCCCATTCTATGGTCCAACAAAGAAGCCACCGATCAATACGACGCTGAACACGCATCGCAGCGTTGCAGCCGCATGCTGAATTGCTGACGGCGTCGATGACTTCAACCAGCGAGCATCCGTCCCACGTGGCTGGCGTCCATTGCGATCGCGCTCGTGGCCTCGTGGGTTCAGTGCGGCGTCGCGGTCAGCCGACGCTGACGTTCTCATCTCCGACGAGGAAGAGCTCATCCCATTCATTGGCTCTACTGTGCTCGGTGCATCTCAGAGAAGCAGTACAAGGAGCAATACTTTTCAGCGCTTTTTTCTCTCCCTTTGTGAGTGTTTAGAGAAGGGATCTCAGACAGAGCCTTGACTGCCTCATTGTGAATGCCTAAGCAAAATGCAATCCTAGGGTTGTGCTTCAATATTTGTCGAGCAGACATAACAAGTCCTGACGGGCGGCTTTATTACTTATTAGCATGGTTTCAGAATCACCGACAGGATTCTCGTAGTCTAACACATCAGCCTTTTGGCAATATCAGCAAGGAATTGAAAGTCACCAATGTGGAGAATTTCTGCTATCTCCCTTAACAGGAACCTTAGACATGACAAATTGACAATTATAGCCCATTTGTGGCACAGAAAATGAAATCCTTGAGCCTTACGGTGCGTTCTGGACACCTTACAAGTTACAAGACACTTCATTTAACATCACTATACTCCAGCTGAATTGTTCTAATTTTGCCCAAGTAGAAAGATACCAGCAGCACTTGGCTGCACCAACATCTGCAAATAATCAAAAGAAAAGTTTCGTGTATTGGAAGCAGAATTAAATTCCTGTAAATGTACATAGAACTTAAAGTAGCACTTTATAGCAATTGGAAAACAGGGTATTACAAGTTCAGAACAACTTGACCAACTAACCACGGTGTTAAGTTGCCATTCCATGAAATGGTAGAAGGGGGTCTGTCACGCGTCAAATGCATTAGAGTAAACCAAAATCTATCGAGGAATAAGATAAAAAAAGGGTATGAATGCCAAACTCACGGGGAGGGTCCAACCCAGGGTTTATGGGATGAAATGAACACGTCTCGTGTTTGGTTATGTGGATGGATTGAACGCTAGTTTGGTTAGAAGGATCAAGAGGGATGGAATGGGTGGCATTTTAACACCGTTAAGCTAGCGTGGCCATCAGTGTGTTCCATCTGTCATACTCTTACCTTTCCTTTTGTTCTCACCAAGTTATCATCTTCCTTAGGCCCAGAAACACATCGCATCCTCTTTCGAGCCCCGACTCGCCATGGCCGCCACCACCATGCAAGCCTACACCGCCCGAGCTTCAACCTACCCGGCCGCCACCATCCCGAGCCCGAGCTCGCTCGCCGTGGGTGCCATTGCCCCAAGCCCAAGCTCGTCGCCATGGCCGCCCGGGTGGCCTAGCGCCTCCTCGCGGCCGCCCACCCCATTTCTCCCCGCTCGACGACCCAACCTCGCCGGGCTTCCTTCCTCGCCGGTGACCCCGTGGCGCACGGTGACTCTACACCGCCCGCAGCCTAGCGCCGCGCCATCGTTAGGAAACCCCCTGGTCGCGCCGCCCCGGTGGTCCGCCCCGTCCCGTCCCGCCCGAGCACCGCGGCGTTCCGGGCCCTCGTCGGATCCCCTCCACGCCCTGCCGAGTCGCCATGCGAGACGCGTGGGAAACGGATCGAGAACGAAGTCGGTGCGGGTGGAGTGCGTTTTGCTCGATTTCACGGAGCATTCCAACCCTCATCTCGTATATATATTCCCTCCTTGGTCTCGACCCAAACCAACACAACCCCCCATCCAAATACGGTTCATCCGGGTTCAACCCTCAAACCAAACACTAGGCAAGCAAACACATCAACAAAGTAAGTGGAGGAAACAGATAGGCCTAGAAACAGACATACTTCACCGCATCTTATTATACTCATATAAAGATAAACTTCACTATTTATTTCTCTCGACACGCAAATTCGGTGGGATGAGTGAACACAAATTTACGTAGTTGAGTGATATATATAACAGATACTGTTATTGGGCTTGTGGGCCGATTTGCCCTCAGGCGGATTGGCCGGAAACTCTTCTGAGGGCTGAGGCTGGCAGCCCAAGAAGGCCCGCGGCAGCCGTCGCCCGTCGCCCGTCGCCCTCCTACAAAACGACAGAGGCGCACATCCACTATCCCCGGCCGGGTCAGTCTCGCCTCCTCCTCCTTCGTCCTTCCCCCAATCG
The DNA here is from genome assembly GCA_018135685.1 of Themeda triandra. Lineage (NCBI taxonomy): Eukaryota > Viridiplantae > Streptophyta > Magnoliopsida > Poales > Poaceae > Themeda > Themeda triandra. The sequence continues at coordinate 4,459 of JAENPR010000850.1, forward strand.
CACGCCACTCCGCAGAAATCCCCCACCCAAATTCCCGTCTCGCCCCGATCGCCGCCCTTCTCGTTGCTGCTCGTAAACCCTAGACCAGCCCTACCCCGCCGGCGTTCGCCCGTGCGCTGTCGTTTCGTGCCCGCGCTGCCCCCACGTCGGCGGCCCGCGGCGCCGCGCGCCAAAACCCTAGCCGCCGCCGCCTCCAGATCCCGATTCCGCCCGCACGGAAGCGGGAGAGGTGAGGGAGGGAGGCCCCGGCGCAGATGGAGCCCGCGGGGGCGCGCAAGGAGTGGCGCGCCGTCCCCGACTCCTCGCTCCGCTCCAATGGCGCCGAGGTAGGCCCCGCGTCGCCGCTCCCTCCGGCAGCACAAAACCCTCACCCCTAACACCACCACCCGTCCGTACCCCAACTAACTCCCTGCTATTTGTTGCTTCGTGTTCAGGACGCCGCGGAGCACGGGAAGCTGGGGCAGCCGGAGGACCGAGCTATCTACGAGGTGCGTGCGGTCTCCTGCCTCCTTGGCCCATTCTCGCGCGACGCGCAAAATGCAGCTTTTTTCTTTCTTCAGGACCAGCATCTCTTGCTGCGGATTGGTTTCCGCCCGTGGGCGCTCACGTTGGGGTTGACCGACCGATTTGGGTATTGTGGGTGCAGGAAAGGGCGGGTGGTCTCGAGGACTTCTGCGCCATCACCATTGACGGGAGCGGGGGGCTCAGCGAGGACATCCTGCAGCAGCGCCTGCAGAGCCTGGCGCGGCAGCGGGAGGAGCTGCAGCAGGTCGAGATCGAGCTGCGCGCGCAGGCCATCGCGCACCCGCAGATCATCGAGGCGCAGCAGAGCTTCCAGGCGGCTGCCAAGGAGCACGCCGCAGCTGTGGCGAAGATCAAGGTTGTTCCTTTTGCGTTGAGCTCAGTGTTTGTCTACTAGTTGTACCTAGGTCAGATAAGAGTGTGCTTCACTTGCCAGTTGTTCGAGATGACTGACTTGGCTAGTAGTACGGCTTGGTTTTCCATGGCTTTGACTTTTCTGATGGTGCCAGATGGCCAAGCACCTTTCACTGGTTGAGTTGTAGTGTTGACTGTTGACATTGAAAGGGCTGAGCAATATCATGTCATGCTGGTGGAGGGTGTAGCTCTGTTGGAGTGTTGGCATCCTTGTGCTTTTTGTAACATATATGCTGATGGACAAAATTCTCAGTTCTTTTTTGTCTGTATAATGATAAGAAGACACAGGGTAGCTTTTATGAAACCTCACTACTACTATTGTTCTGATTTCATGTTCTTGCAGCTTACATTGCTTAGTTCAGTTACATCCAATTACCCTGGGATTGTCTGGTCCTTATTTGAAAATAATTTTGATGTTCGGGTTGAACAGGATCAATTGCATGAGCGGGAGCAGTACATTCTTGAACTAGAAATGAAACTCAATGACAAGGATAGAGAACTAAATGCTCTGAAGATCGATCATCAAGCGGTTAGTGCTCTTCTTTTTATGCTTTGCAATCTTCACAGCAAGAGGAAATGAAAAGTCTGTCATCTTTTTTGTTTCTTCTTTTGTCAGGTGTGGGCAAATCAAGACCTTATTAGAGAACAGACCAAGGAGCTGGCAACTGTCAGGTACTATACTTAACTTTTGCAATTAATTGGTATAGTACCAGATTTCACTACTTTGAATAGTTTTTCATGGAGTCAAATCTTTAAAATTCTATTTGACATTCAAGTTTTGCCTTGGACTTGTTAAGTTGCTCTGGCGGGCTCACGGAATTTGTTCATTATGAGGAAACTGTTGATCTACTTACTCGTAGCTATTCGCTATCGGCGGCTCGTTTGTCATGGCTGGGCCTGTTGGGCTCCGTTCGGCAGTGTGCCCATTTGTGTTAGGGTTAATTAGAGGTCTCTTGCTTAGGGGTCAAGTAAACCTCTCTATACAAGGAGAGGGGAGGAGATATATCCATCTAATCAAGCAAGAAATAGATCTAATATCCGAGTCCACTTCTTCTATCCCTGCCCATGTGGTCTGGCTGCTGCTTATTGGCTGGCTAATGTCAGGCTGCTTTGGTTAGGGCCATCTAGATCAACATCCATAACATTGTTGCAATTAAAATGTACGATGAGTGTTTCTAATTTGCTGCAGAAGGGAACGCGACAACTCTGAAGCTGAAAGAGCCCAACATCTTAAACAAATTCATGAGCTCCAAGAACATCTGCGGGAAAAAGAAAGCCAGTTCATTGCATTAGAGGAACAGGTATTCTTTGCTAATCATTTCTGTTTCACTTTTTATATATTATATGTCATGTCTCTATGCTTATTTACTGTCATTACATTAACATTTTTCCTCAAACTGGACATTCTACCTCTGATAAGTATTCTGTCCTGGTTTTGCCTGATCTCTCTGGCAGTAGTTTGTATGCCTTCCAATTTTCAAATCCCTGGCATGCTAGCTGCCTGAATTGGATGCATCATTCTGCGTTCAGTAATATCCTGATAATATGTATGGAGTTGCGTATAATATGCAGCATTTCCAGGCCCGTTCTGATTGCACCTCTCTAAATTATGTTGTTATATTTGCTCCCTTGCCACAAGTGAGAGTCAAGCTGTGGGTGAGTGTTAGCCTATGTTTTTTTTTGTGTCAACCTTGTGTTCTTGATGTAATGGTTATTCGAGAAAAAAGAAGGATCTTTGGGTGTGGCCATAGCACTGTTTGTTTTAGTTTTCTGTACTGATCCCTGAGTATTGAAAATATCATGTTTCAAAGGCATTGCCTGGACGAACCCAGCTTGCCTTACCCACAGCTGTGTATCTGTGTGCTGTAACCTTGTGTTCTTAATGTAATTGTTTACAACACTCCTGCATATTCGAGAGAGAAAAAAAGGATCTTAGGCTGTGGCCTATGGCACTGTTTGTTTTAGTTTTCTGTACTGATCACTGAGTATTGAAAATGTCATTTGCTCTGTTTCAAAGGCATCGCTGGATGAACCCAGCTCGCCTTGGGGATCTAGTTACTTCTTGTCACCTTGGAGATAACGCGTGCCCAGCCTTGTCGCCTTTAAAACCATGGCCATTTAGTTATAGGGGAGTTTCTTCTTGATTACTCAGCGTTGTTGGATGATTTCTTTCTTAAACTAATAACAATTGAAGTGTTGTTAGCATTCTAAATTCAGCTGCTTATGGATACTCCACATTATTGTTTCCAGCATAGGGCTGCTCAAGACAGCATTCTTTACAAAGATGAGCAGTTGAGGGAAGCCCATGCTTGGGTTAATCAAGTTCGAGAAATGGACGCTTTGCAGTCTCAATCCCTACAAGTTGAATTACGTGAGCGCATGGAGCAATTTAATCAATATTGGATTAGCTTCCAGCAGCAGGTAAATTTAAGCAAAATTGGATTAGCTTCCTTTATTACATTGTTGTTATATCCCCTTCTGTTAGACTAGAATTTCACTTCCTCGTGTTTTTCCACAGTATGCTGATATGCAGCGGAGCCTTCTCCATACAATACAACAACTCCAGCAAGAATTAGCCGAGGCAAGGGAACGGTCTGGTGCACAAAAAGATGGTCCGCAAGTTTCTCGGGAGGGGTCAGCTGAATCATCACATGTTCAAAGCATAGCAAACAGTGTGACTTCAAATGGTAGTGCAGCTGCAGATGGGAACCAGCAATTGTTGAAAAATAATGGCAGTGTGGATATCTCTGTTAAGGTATTAAGTTATTTCAGTTAGCAATTTATATACTCCCTCCGTCCCAAAAAGAAAGACCTTCTCGCTTCCCGAGAAATAACTGCCAGCAATTATATATTAGAATATATTAATATTTATGATATGTAAGTAGTATCATCGGAAAGATCTTTAAATCTAGTTTTTTAACAAAATTATTTAGAGATATAAATATTGCACACATTTTCTACAAATCGAGTCAAACTTGTGACACGAAAACCCAAAAACGTCTTTCTTTTTAGGAAGGAGGGTATCTATCTATGGGAGGGGAAAATTAAATACTGTCACTGTTGTCTGGGTGACTTAATGTTTGTTCGATCACGATGTCTTCCTTTTTTTGTTTTATTATTGCAGTTCCTCCATGGGTAGTGCCTTCTATCCTTTGCTTTGCCTGCTTTCTGAACCTTAATGTTTCAATTACTAATATTGCAGCAACTTGTGCATTTTATGACAATACCATTTGTTATAAAGTACTTATGAGATGTGTAACCACTTTTTTTTTTCAGGGCAATAATGCCTCAGCTGTACCTGTTCCATCTCTACTGGGAATAGGTGGTCCGGCTACGCATATTGCTGCGATGCATTCTTTTATGATTCATCCTCAAGGCATTCCTCAACCTTTAGCATCACCCAACTCCGGTGTACCTCAGTTTGGCAGTTTTCAGTCGCAGTCTACGATTCAACCAAACTCACATTGGCCAAATCAGCAGGTAAATTACTTTCTTGAAGTACTTTGCACATTGTGACAGTGCCTGTCAGATTTGGAATTAATCTGTTCTTGTTTAGGAAGTACAAAATGTCTCACAACCGCAAGATGAAACAAACTATCAGACATCCCAGTCAGACCAGACTGCATTACAACAAGGCTCTATTAATACTGACGATCTGTCCTCAAAGCCAAGCCAGGGTATCCATCCAGACCGTCTTAATGCTCATGGGAAACAACAGCAGAGCCCTGCAAGTGCACCTACTGAATCAACTGATGAACTAACAGTTAGTCCATTTTATATTTGTTCCTTTCTGTGACTTGGAATCAATTCATGAACTAATGGTTATTCCCTGTTACTTTTTGTTTTTAAAAAGACACAGGTTGTTGAAACAAATGTAGCTGAACCTGTAGCTTATGATGAGCAGCAAAAAGCTTTAAAAGAACAGGATTCATCGTCAAATATGAACAACCATATTGGAAGAGTTGAGCATCAAGAGCAGAATACTGAATCAAAGGTTTCTATGGTACTGTGTTTCTTATACAATTTTTCATTTTATGTGAGTGTCTCACATTTAGTTCTCTGTTTTTAAAACCAGGATGAAAGAGCGGCATCTGACAAGCAGCCTGAGCCTGTATCTAGACAGCATAAACCTTTGAACTTTCCTCCATCAACTTCCCAGATTCACTTGAACAACAGTGCAACAGAGAATCCTAATGTTGTAAATCAGGTTGATACAATGAAATCTGTTGCCAGTGGTTTTGGTTCACAATTACCTCGTGTACCAAAGGAACCTGCTCTCCTAGATGAGAGATCTCTATTGGCTTGCATTGTACGTGCAGTTCCTGCTGGACCTGAGGGTGGAATCAGGATTAGTTCAACTGTGAGTTATTTCTCATCCACATTAAGATCGTTTACTGGCATGTGCAATTTTTCTCTCTGGCATCACTAAGTTCTGATTCATGTGCAATTTTTCTTTCAGCTGCCAAATAGGCTTGGGAAAATGTTGGCTCCTCTTCACTGGCATGACTATAAGAAGCAATATGGGAAGCTTGATGATTTTGTGGCTAGTCATCCAGAGGTTTACTTGAACTTAGCATTTTAGTCAATCTGTAGATACTAGATGGTTTATGTTACTGACAAGCTAATTGCTATGCAGCTATTTGTGATTGAAGGAGACTTCATTCACCTTCGTGAAGGAGCACAGCAGATCATTTCTGCTACTACAGCTGCTGCAAAAATAGCTGCTGCTACAGCATCTTCTGCACCTTACTCGTCCTTACTGCCTTCTGTTGCTGTTACTCCTGTGGCACAAAGCACTCGGCAAAAGAGGGGGCCTGCAGTTGATTCCAGATCATCAAATGCAATTCCCTCTGGAAATGGCTACACAGATCAATTTAACATCATTCAGGGGGTTAGTGATGTAACAATTTCAGGCAAAGTAAGAAACACCCAAGATAATGGCTTCACAGCTGCTGCCAATGGTGCTAGACACGACAAAGGTGCAAATAATATCAGACATGGTTATGGAGGAAAACAACAGGGGAGGTATGTTTCCATTCCTCATGTGATGTCAAAGCTGACACTTGTTTTTAGGATGCTGACGCAGTGCAAATCTTTTATATTCTAGGTCGACTGGGACAGCATACCTTTCCAGAAGATGAAGTAGCTTTCATTGGGTACATGAACCATATTCTTTTGATTGCCTTCTATACGCTGCATGGTGTTTGCATTTCGAGTCTCCAAATTTCCCTGCTCTTCCTTTGTTTTTGGCTAATTTGATGGCCTTAACTTATCAAAGACTTCGAATTAGCTTATGGCAGTGCTCCCTCCGTCCCCAAATAAACCAATTCCTAGAATGTTTGACTAACTTTATAGAAAAGAGTAACATCTTAACATAAAATAAGTTCCATGTGAAAGTATATTCTATGGTAAAACTAATGATACTAATTTGATACGATAAATATTAACATTTTTTTAGAAATTTGGTCAAAGTTTAAAGAGTTTGACATAAGACAACTCTAGGAATCTATTTATTCCGGGACAGTATTATGTAGTTGGTGTTTTGGAATACTCCTTCAATGGCATGTCCTGAAATGTAAGGCGTGCACTATTTCATCAAACTTTGATCTCTTTGACCAACAATTAGTCTAATCATGACAAGTTTATACTACTAAAGTGACTACAATGGATTTGTGTTTAGAAATACTTTGTAATGATCAAAATTTTATTGACATAAATCACATAATACAAGAGATTAGTGGTCAATGTGATCTGGAAGATTGCGAAGTCAAATTGTGCCTTATCATTTGGGACGGAGTATTTGGTACTGCACCATATTTTTGTCTGGGAAAAAATGTATATCTAGGTGCATAGCAAAAACTATGTATCTAGAAAAGCTTATATAACTTAGAATGGAGGGATTAGCTGATAAATAGTCTGCATTTTTGCAATATCAACTGGTCTTGCATCTACATCAAAGATAGATACTGCTGGTACAATAGATGTCTACTACCACTCAACTCTGCATCAAGCTGAATTACATTACTATTTTGCTTGTAGATGCAATTGGTTTTTGAGGGTGGTGATGCGGTTGGAAACCATACAAGTGGCGATGTTTTGGCTTCGAGATGCTGAAGATGACCTGGATTAAAATTATTCTAGATTTATTTTCTTTTGCACCATTGCTCTTCACAGCGCCTGTATGGGCCTTCTTTTGGCAAAGCTGTATTGATATCCCTAGTCCAAGAGTCAGAAGCCTGCTGAAGTTTTGCGACTGTGTAACTCGTCTGTGCTTGTATTGTGCACTTGGAATGATGTGAATGTTATAGCGGATGTCCTCCCGCGTGTCTCTGGGTAATGTACTAACATGTTGAGCTCGCGAGATGTGGCATGATCGATTCTAAATTGGGTATCAGCATTCACGTTTTTCTCAAATGGCTGAGAATAACCAAAACGAGCTGTTGATTACATGAGCTGACTGCCACAAACTGTCGCTTGACGTCATCAGGCGAAACGGGTCACTGAGGCCCCTGAAAGTGCCATTTAGAATAATCCCTCAAAATGTAGGGGTTATTTAAAATTGTTCCCCAGCCTTGATTATTGGGTCTCTTTATGCATTTTCTGGTTTGCTCGTTTTCCCTCTCATTCTTGCTCATATGACGGTGGCCTATCTACTTGCTAGTTGCTAGGCGTTGCGTATTGTGCCCCTGTTGGCGAATGCCCCTTTAGTAGAGCTTATGCTACTCTGGCTCCTGCATTGTAGTGGCACTGCAGGTGGAGCAGTGAGAGAAAATTTGGTACATGAATAGTAGCAGCGCTAGAGTAACCGGACCGGTGGAGCTCTACTGAAGGGGAAACGCTATACGGCGTGCAGTGTTACTGTATATAACGAGGAGGCCTAAATTTTGGCTTCCGGCCTCATCCCCTCTCTTGATTAGGCTTTGTCAGACCTACTTGAGCTCCACCTCATTAGATATCTGCCCTCCTCCATCGTGTCGCCTTCACCATCTCACTGTAGTCGTGTCCTTGGTGATTGCTCTTGCATAGGCACGTGTGCGCCACATTGCCTCGTCTTTATCTGGTAGATGTGCATGATCGTTGGGTTGGACCCTCTCCTCTCTTTCAGTGATTTGACAAAGAAAAATAATGAAACTCGCTGAGCATCCGAGAAAACCGGGCACATATTTATGCAAAAGTGATGAAAACAAATATGCTCTTGGAACATTTTTTTGACAAGCGCAATTATGTTTAATTCTATCTTTGGTTGAGGCATTTGGGTTGCACAATGACGAACTATTTTCGTCCGTCATAATTGGGTTGTGCAATGATGAACTACTCCTTTTGATTTATAATGGCTAACTATATTGTTCTTATAGACACGGATCTGGGCACCCCTGCTCATCAAGATCTTCGCCTGGCTGGTGTTATGGAGAAAACATTGGACATCGGGTCACAGGCAACGACATGGTCTGGAAGTGGTGGAGCTCTACCACATGTGCGACCGACTAGAGACAATCGACCACCTATTCGCATCATGCTCTTTCTCACATCAGATCCGGTGGGGGCATTCTCTCAGCACTTGATCAGTCCATGCTACATAGAGTCATCGAGCAGACAACCTTTGATTGGTGGAAGGTTTAGTTGATGATCTAGGTTGGGAAAAAGGTGTGGAGCCGACTCCTTGTTCACCCTAGTAGCTTAGGAGCTCGTCGGGAAAGGTAGTAATAGAGGTGTTTCGAGGTGCAGCGACACAACCATATTACACGTTGCTCGGATAAAGTATGTGTCGAGGGTTCAAGTTGGTGCTTGCAATCTAGATTGTTTATTACACGAGTAATAAACCTAAGATGCTAAGTATAATAAGGTCATCGGTTGTCATCCTAACCCCTCTAAGGACCTCCACAATGTGGAGTGACGCCACAAAAATTTTTGGGTCCCACCTTCTATTCCTGGCACTACTCTTTGCATGCCACAATGTAGAGCATCACACTCATTATTACTAATAGCATGTATGTATAAATTGATGAGCACTAACATGAAGAGCAAAGCATGCAAGTACCACCGAATTCTTATTTTACGAAGCAAGCACCGGAGCAACTACTTGCTCCGCTCCAAGTTTTTCTCGCGTTGCTGAAAATTGGCACCGCTACATGCAGTGTAGGAAGCGGTTCCTAATTCTTCTCTCTCCTTTTACGGCTGTACTTAAGTAAGCCACACAATGGCCTAAGGTGCTCGACGAGCATGTCTTCCGCTTTAAATAAAATAACACACAAACCTTTATATATATGAGAAAAAGAAAAATATACTTAAGTCATGAAACACTCTAAAAATAAAATAAGCTCAAAATTCTCCCATTGAAAGATGGCGATGTATGCAAATCAAAACATACTCTCTCTGTTTCATTGAAAGTGTGAAAAGCGTGTGGCCACCCTCACAAACACGCTTCCAGGGCGACACTTTCAATGGGACGGAGTGAGTAGATTTCAAATAAACTCACGAGTTTTTGATGTAACTCTTCCTGAAGCTACGCGACAGCACGGGATTTCTTCCTGCGCTCATGTTCACTTGAGTTTATCAGCTGAATGAATCTACTAGGCTTTAGCAGTATTTTTCTCATACGACAAATTAACATAGCCACAAAGATCCCACGAACAGGGCGTGGCTCAGGCATTAATGCGGTTGCATTCACGCGGTAGAGAAGTCGGGAAGTTACCCTGCACCCGCTTGTTGACGCGCTCGTTGACGCAAACACGGAGCACAGCCGTTCAGCAGGAGCAATACACACCAATAATTCCGAGCAATACACACCAATAATTCCGCATCCGCCTCTTCTCACGGCGAGAAAGAGAATCACCATCCCAAGAAGGCCGCCCATGGCTGAGTCACTGCTCCTCCCCTGGGTGCAAGGCTTGGTGGGCAAGGCGGCCGACGCGCTGGTCCAGAGCGTCACCAGCATGTGGGGCGTCGATGCCTACCGCAGCAAGCTGGAGCGACAGCTGGTGTACGTGCGTTCCTTACTAGCCGACGCCGAGGAGAAGGCCGAGGCGGAGACTGAGGCCGGCCGCGCCGTCAAGGCGTGGATGAAGAAGCTCAAGGCTGCCGGGTACGAGGCCGACGACGTCCTCGACGACTTCCGCTACGAGGCTCTGCGCCGGGAGGCCCAGGCTGCCGGGGAGTCCACATCACGCAAGGTGCTGTATTTCTCGCGCTCACGGGATCGACTTGTGTTCCATCATAAGGCGAGCAGGGATCTCAAGGATGTGCTCGACAAGATTGACGAGCTGGTGGCGGAGATGAACACTTTTGGTCTGCTGCAGCGCGCGGAGCTGCCACAGGCTCCGTATCGGCAAACATACTCTGCAATGGATGAGTCTATGGAGATAATTGGGAGAGACGATGACAAGGAGGTGGTGGTTAAGTTGTTGCTGGACCAGCAAGATCATCATCATGTGCAGGTGTTACCCATCATTGGAATGGGTGGTTTGGGCAAGACCACACTAGCAAAGATGGTGTATAATGACCCCAGGGTTCAAAATCACTTTGACTTGAAGATGTGGCACTGTGTGTCTGAGAACTTTGAAGCCACAGCTGTTGTTAGATCTATCATTGAGTTGGCTACAAATGGAAGATGTTACCTGGCTAACAACATTGAGCTATTGGGAAAAAAACTGCAGGAAGTCACTGGCCAGAAAAGGTTCCTGTTGGTTCTTGACGATGTGTGGAATGAAGAGCAAAGCAAGTGGGAAGACGACCTGAAGCCTTTACTGTGTTCGTCTAATGGTGGATCAGGAAGCACGATAGTTGTCACAAGTAGAAGCAAACAAGTGGCCTCTATAATGGGTACCCTTACACCCCATGAGCTAAAATGCCTGGGTGAAGATGATTCATGGACACTGTTCTCAAACAAAGCATTCAGTAATGGACTACAAGAGCAATCAGAGTTTTTGACAGTTGGCAGACGCATTGTTAACAAGTGCAAGGGACTGCCTCTTGCTCTCAAGGCAATGGGAGGCTTGGTGAGTTCGATGCATCAAGTTCAGGAATGGGAGACCATTGCAGCAAGCAATATTGGTGATACAGGTAGAGGCAAAGATGAAATTCTGTCCATACTAAAATTGAGCTATAGACACTTGTCTCCTGAAATGAAGCAATGCTTTGCTTTCTGTGCAATTTTCCCTAAGGACTATGAGATGGAGAAGGATAACTTGATCCAACTTTGGCTGGCAAATGGTTTTATTCATGGAGAGCGAGCAATGGAGTCGTTGGCACGGAAAGCCGAATTTGTTTTCAGTGAATTAGCTTGGAGGTCCTTTCTTGAAGATGTGAAATTGAGAACATTCGTTTATCACCCTTTTCATGCTTATGAGGCAGTTGGATGTAAAATGCATGATTTAATGCATGATCTGGCAAAACATGTTGCTGATGAATGTGCATTTGCATCAGATTTGATTGGGAAAAGAACATCTATAGAAGATGTACAGCACATGCTAGTTTCAGGAAGGGAACTGGAAGGAATCAGTGGATTACTTCAAGGCAAATCACCTCTCCGAACTTTATTAGTTAAATCAAAGCAAGTTGATCTTAAGATATTAAAACTGATGTCAGTAAGAGCTTTATGTTGTCAAGATCCTTCCATCATCGACATCCAATTTATAAACACAGCACATTTACGATATCTTGATCTTTCTGGGTCTGACATTGTTGGTTTGCCAAATTCAATATGTATGTTGTATAACTTACTGTCGTTGAGGCTTAATAGCTGCAAAAGGCTAGAATATTTGCCCGAAGGTATGACAGCATTGAGAAACCTTGAGCATCTTTATCTTTTCGAGTGTGAGAGTTTAAAACGGATGCCAACAAAACTTAGTCTACTGCATAACCTTCACACACTGACAGCTTTTGTTGTGGACACTGAAGATGGTTGTGGGATCGAGGAGGTCAAAGACATGCGACAGCTTAGCAACAGGTTGGAACTATATAATTTGCAGAAAGTGAAGTGTGGTTCGAAGTCCAATCTCCATTTGAAACCAAATCTAAATGAACTTATGTTGTGTTGGGGACGCATTTACAAAGAACACGTTACTAGAAGGATTGTTTACAGTGAACTTGACAATCCTACAATTGATGAGGCCAATAAGCAGGAACAAGTATTGGAATCTCTTGAACCTCATGGTGAGCTCAAAATTTTGGAGGTACATGGGTATAGTGGCCTCACGATCTCGCAATGGATGAGAAACCCTCAAATGTTCCGGTACTTGAGACAACTCATTATGACCAAGTGCCGAGGATGTAAGTATCTGCCGATAGTTTGGTTGTCATCCTCTCTTGAGAATCTGTCCATACACTACATGGAAAGCTTGACCACGTTATGTAAGAGCATCTCTGTGGAAGCTGAAGCTTACAGTATGATATTCCCAAAGCTAAAAACGATGGAGTTAATTTGTTTGCCCGAGTTGGAGAGATGGGCAGAAAACAGTGCAGGAGTAGTCATTAATAGCTCGGTGATGTTTCCTCTGCTCGAAACGCTAACCATCAAAGACTGCGATAAGCTTGCAAGTCTTCCGGAGACACCAGTTCTCAAAGGTCTAGAATTATCTCATAGCAGAGAGAACGGCTCTACAGGTTCTGTCATTTCAATGTGTATACCTTTGGGCTGTTTGTCATCTCTTGTCCGCTTAACGATAGCATTTCTGCTGGTAGATGTGCTGACGCTTCTAGATGGTCAACAAAGCCAAAGTCAAAGATCTCTGGACACCCTGCGATATTTGGAACTTCAGGGTGACAAGAGCTTCATGTCAATACTTAACAAATCCAAATTGCAACTTGGGTTTCGGGACTACTTGGTCTTCGTGGAAACATTGCATATCAGTTCATGCTCCAATATTGTCTGCTGGCCTCTGGATGAACTTTGTTGTTTGCCTCGCCTTCGATCTCTGCGTATCGAGGAATGCCCCAAACTGGAAGGGAAGAGCTTACCATCCGAGGAAGAGGAAACCCTTCCGCTGCCCCAGCTGGAAAGGTTAGTTATAAGCAATTGTAACAGCTTGCTGCAGATCCCTAAGTTGCCCACATCCCTCGGGGAATTCATGATTAACAACAGCACAAGTTTGGTGGCGCTGCCTTCAAACCTCTGTAATCTGGCCAAGCTGAGGAAACTCTTTGTGTGGAGATGTGGTGCACTGAAAGAGTTGCCTAACGGGACGGATAGCCTCACTTCCCTTGAGTATTTGAGTATTGATGAGTGTCCAGGGATAGAGAAAATTCCGCCAGTTCTGCTCCAGCGGCTTCCAGCCCTCAAATACCTAGAGATAGATGAATGCCCTAACCTGCAGAGACGCTGCAGAGAAGGTGGGGAATATTCTGACTTGGTTTCTTGCATTCGAACTACAAATATTGGATCATCAGCATTAACAAAGCTTCAGAAGTCAATGCTCCAGCAGCTCCACTTTTCTGGGGGGCGAATCACGACTGAGGTGTGTACGCTCCTACATTGCCTCTCTCCAACAATCTAGTTTTGTTACTAATGTTTTGACGCTCCTACACATATGCTGTATAACTCAAGTTTTGTGTGTGTCTGAATCCATATTCATTTTCTGTATGTCAGGCTTTTTCTTATTAAAAAAAAAAACTAGGGTCAACCTGCCGTTGGGGAGGGTATATATGGGCACACCCGTGCCTGTCCATACCCACACCCGTTTCTTGCTTACCCATATGTTCCCCTCCCCATTTTTATCCACACCCATTTCCCCAAATCCATTGAATAATTGAATACCCAATTTTCACTAGTTATTACAGGTGATGAAAGATATAGCAGCTGAAGGCTAAAGAGGCAAAATCAGTTAATAAAAGGACGCGGCGGAGGTGGACGGCGACGCGCCGGGGTCGGGGGAGCCGAGGAGGATGGCGAGGAAGACGATGCTCGGGTGCGGCGTTCGGACCCAGTTCATCAATGGCGCAGGGAGAAGTTCGTGAGGCTTGTGGAGGCAGACGCGCCGGCGGCGGAGTCACCGTCCAGCCCCACTACCACCATGGAGCACGGCCAAGGCACCGGCTGCGGCGGCGGCCACGGTGGCGGCGGGTTCCACATGGACGACTACTTCTCGGGCAACACATCGGCGGGGCGGCAGCGGCCAAGTTCCGCTCGCGGTCGGTGCGCGTTGCGGCGGGCGTGATGAACCGGTCGGAGCATTGGCACGGTGTTCCAGGAGGACCGTAGGACGCGTTCCTGGCGCGCATGAACCGCGACTTCCTCTAACACCTTTTATGGCACCACGTTAATTAGAATTGCTGCGTAAGCTTTTGTACTGTGAGGATCTATGGCAGCATGAGAAAAATAAAATCTATTCATTACATTACGGGCTGGAGAATCTATATCTTTACATTTTCCTACTCTTACATGCACTCCCGCTCTTACTTGCCTTGCCGATCATGTTTCCCTCCCTCCACGGTGGATCCATTCAGTCAGGATTTTTGTTCCCATGACCGTATCAGGTGACCATATAGATGCATCAGGTGCACATAGATCAAATTGCAGGGTTCCGATTCCAATGAATTGGCAGTATCAAAGGCAGCGGCGAAAAAACTATTTCCAAACGCGCCTTGCATGTGGGCCTGATGTCGGCTGCAGCGGCGACTCCTACGCCCACGTGGCCACCCTATCCGCGCCTCCATGCAAGGAGCGTTTGAGGTAACAAGCCGCGCCATTGTAAAAGGCGCAAAAACCTACTAGTTTTGGAAATAGTTTTTTCACTATGGCAGATTTGTAAATAGTATTAAAAAAGTGCTAAAAAAAATTCGCTGCAGCAAGTGACAGTCGATCGACGGACAAACCTAGGTCCGTAGATGATGCAATTTGTGTAGATGTTACAGCAAAAAATGTCAAGACAACAAGATTGCAACGAGAAGAAGGATCGGTTAGAGGACAAGCAGAACCTGCTTGCTAATTAACAATGGAATTAAGGTTATTAATAGAGAATAACCTGCTGGAATGTATAATAATCTGCTCTACTTGTCCTGTCAATGTTGATGAAATGATACTATCACTTGGTCTTTGACCAAGGATGGTTCTTTCACCTTCGGAGTAATTAACAATGACATCAAGGTTTGAGCGGATTTTTTTCCTTTGAAAATAAAAAATCTCGTGCTTTCTGAAACAAAAAAATATTGATACTAACAAAGCATAACTCAGCTAGAAGGAATTGACATGGAGATGTAACACATTGATGTTTCCGTAGTAACATGGAGACTATTCAACATTTCCTTTTTTTAGTGTGTGTCTACTATATTTCCTTGGTGGGTTTTGTACCCTTTTTTTTATATATTACTCTACCTTTAAATGTGGAGAACTTATTTGGTACTTCCTTTGTACCATTTTGTAGGTCGTTTTGACCTGTTTCTAGATACATCAGGCAATCAATGAATCAGGACAAAGGCGATATCTAGATACCTAATAATTGTTGTGAATCTAGACAGTAAAAATCAGGCCCAAAACGACCTACAAAAAGAGACGGAGGTAGTAGTTGATATAACACAAGGTAAAGGAAAATAAGCTCTTATTACTAATATAGGAGCTGTGGTCTATTTAGCTATCAATAAACGATGTTTTTATAATGTCAAATCTGAAAATTTAAGTGGAATGATGTCTCTAAGTAGCTCATTATCTCTGCGTGCGTTACCATTGGTGTCAGTATCGATTTTTTTTTTCCTCTCATGGATAGCCTTTTGTTTATAAGATTGCTATGTCAACTATCAAGGATTTGGTCATATGGTCGCTAATGTGCGCTACTCTCTTGTTGAGTATGGTATAGTTCCTCTATTGTGAGAGTAAAATCCGATTCTTCTATTATTAAAGAAAAGTTGAATCCAACTCAAAGAACTTGGTTTGGTGTGCACCAAAGCCAAACAAAGTGGAAAAGGCTCCCTCACTTTGTGGAGAGAGAGCATCCTATAATCTTTTCTCATTTTTTTCCTTTGTTGGACCTAGATGCCTTGTATTCCTCTGCTGATGTATATTTGTCAATAATAGGAAAAAAAAATGGGTAGGACTGTAGGAGGCTACCGTGTTGACTCATTCAAAGAGTTAAAAAGAAAAGGTGAATCTGCTACCGGCCAAAGAGGCAGGCAGTGAGGCAGTGCCATGAGTGGATTTGAATCTAGTGCTAGGGTCAGCCATGACTCCATGAGGCAGTTGCTCATGGAAGGTAGAACTGCAGATACAAACAAGTAAAATAGACCCAAGCTTGGAAGTTGCTATATAGTTGCTATATAATTCTCAATCACACAAAAGATTTACGTGTATCATTGTATTAAGAAGAAAAACTTAACAAGCATACACCGCGCTTATAAGGGCACATGTGGTTAACAAAGCCTTAGCTGAAGAAACAACCAACGTTGACACTATGGCACGACCTAGCTAGGAGGTGGCCTTTCGTCTTCGCCTTCGTGGCTAAGCAGCTGGGACGATCATATCCCATGCCTCTGCCTCTTCCACAGTCATGTCGCCGCTGAGAAGCTTTTCATACTTCTCGATCGCTGTCGTGGAAGGAGCTTCACCTGGCTTGGTATATAATAAGGTGAGCGAATTACTGAATGTCTGATTTATATGGTACGGAATTCGATTTCCACACAAGAGCTCTGAAATTTTCAGGTTCGAATTCGCGAATGGTACACCACATTTGCAAGCCTCACTACTGCAGGGAAAAGATAGAGAGGGATGTAGTCTTTGGGGGAAAAGAGGACTGGTTGTTGATGTTGGGAGAGGTTCTCGGAGATTGACTAGGTTCAATACTTGGGTCTGAGGGTGATGGTTGGGTGTTGGGGCTTCCAAGTTTTTTTTAAAAAGTTTAATTTAGAGCGACCGTCAAGTCATGTGACAATTTAAACTAGGGTGTGAACTAAATACATATTCAAAATGCACATAAGTGTGTTGCAAACAAACATATGAATATAGATGAAAAACGTATATAAGTTTTATCACAACTGGACGGTAACTATAGGGTATCTATTATGCCAATTGTGTAAGAAAGTAAATAAAGAGAATAACATATTGTATAAATTAATACAAGTAATTTTATTAGTCATGGATAAGATATTAATTAAACAACAATATCTTTTTTTTCTCAATCACGCAAAAGATTTACGCGTATTTTGATTAAGAAGAAAGGTTTTAGTACATCCGAGGTGCTTGCAAGATTTAACAATAAAAGCAAGAAAAGCACGCCCACAACTGAACTGTATTAACCTATTACTCGCTAACTAAACAACCGTTCCAACTCATGGCGATAACCATGGCTGGCTCAAGCCCGCGCGCGACGGTGCCTAAACAACAATATCTCATGCTACCTTATGCCTCCTATAACTCCTATGATTATTATCCCACGTATACACCGCATATGCTAACCACCTTGACATTTCACTACGGAGTTCGGAGGCCGCAGCGGTTGATGTGCCACCATCTGGCACTGCACACCAGTCTCACAATGACTGCTACTGAGAAGCCAAGACCAAACCCCAATCCAACGAACAAATGCAGCATGATGTCGTCAAGCCCGTCACCCTTAGATTTGGATGCTGCTGGACTTGTTGGCGCTGGGGTCTTTGAAGATGAACCTGTCAGGGTGCATTGAGTAGGAAGGGGGCAACCATAAAGCCCTTCATTTCCTTGGAAAGAGCTACTTGGAAACGTGGAGAATTGGGGACCTGAAGGTATCCTGCCACTAAGGGTGTTGTATGACAGGTTTAGCCACTCGAGAGACGTCAAAGACGATGCCAGTTCCTCTGGTATTGCTCCTGACAGCCTATTCCATGAGAGGTCGAGCGACTCAAGGCGAACGAGGTTGCCGAGCTCATGTGGGATCTCCCCAGTGAAGGCATTGCCTGACATGTTGAGCACATGTAGCGCACCCAAGTTTCCGATGGTGATGGGGATGGAGCCGTGGAACCTGTTGCCAGAAAGGTCAATCAGCACAAAGTCGGACTGGATTTCAGAGACATCAATGTACAGCTCTTTCATTGCAATCCTAACCACCAGCAGGTATGGACGGAACCACTCTTCACTCTCTGGACTTGTAGCATAGATCCCACCACCACCGCTTCCTGCTACTGCTGGACCTGAAGGGGTCATCATGAGCTTTGAGCTCTGAAACAAATCCGTAGGCAAGATACCACTGAACCTGTTGCTTGAAATATCGATGATCTGCAGGTCCTGGAAATACTCCATCTCCATGGTCGAGTTCTCTTGGAGACTTGGCAACAATGATCCATAGAATTGGTTTGATCTCAAGACCAGAACGCGAAGGTGAGGCAGCTCTCCTATCCAAGATGGAAAAGAATCTGAAATGAGATTTTCACCTACATCCAGGAAGATCAGTTGTTGGCAGCTGGACAGCGACCTTGGCAGATGCCCCGTGATCTGGTTTCTGCTCAAATCGATCAAGTGCAAAGAACATCCCTCCTCAACATCATCAGGCCATGCTCCGGTAAGGTGATTTCCGCTCAACCTTAGGACCTCCAAGCTTTTGCAGTTCAGAAGATAAGACGGAACTGGACCGCTGAAGTTGTTGTTAGAGAAATCCATGACCCCAAGACTATCACTAGGGCGGCACTCCGAGAAAGGCACCGGGCCAGCTATCTCGTTGTTAGCCAGATTTATGGAATAGGCTTCCCCAAACTGTTGGCTGAAACTGCTGGCTGGAACAGAGGAGAATCTGTTGTGTGAGTAATCCTGAACGATGCCACCAGGTACTAGAGGTACCGCACCACTAAGCATGTTGTAACTTAAATCGACATACATGACCGTGGTGTTGGCTGGGGGTTGGTCAACTACTGTAAATTTGTTGTGGGATAGGTTCAGTAAGCGACTCACCCTGCTCCATATCCAGCTAGGAATCTCCCCACTAATTTGATTCCATGAGAGGTCTATTCCACTTAGTTGACGGCCTTTTGAATTTGACCGGTCAGTTTTTGAAGGACCTAACGAAGAACTGCCGGTGGTGCTACTGTTTTGTGCATTTGATATTGATGCATCCCAATCCCAAGCAACAGAGTCCAAACTATTATTTGATGCTGACAACCATGTGATGTTCATTAGCTTGAGATAGGATAGCAGCTCCAATGTACCTGTGAAGGAGTTATGGTCAAGGTTCAGGCTTTCAAGAGCTGCAAGCCGAGCCAAGGATTTTGGAACAGGACCCGACAGGTGGTTGCCACTTAAGACGACTTCAGCCAGCGTCGAAGATGGATTCGAGAATTCTCCAAGAGCGCCGGAGAAATGATTCTCGCTGAGATCTATGACCTGCAGTGCTGGATACGTGAACAGCGACAGAGGGATTGCTCCTGACAGGGAATTGGAGCTCAGATACAAGGACTTGAGATTAGTGAGGTTCACTCGGTCACCAAGATGAATCGACCCTGTAATGTATGTATGTATACAAGGATTCATCAGAAAACATTGTTTACCAAGAATATAACAATATAAAACTGGATGGATGGAAAATATTGCATACAGTGCAAAGAACATGCCTGTTAGATTGTTATTGGAGAGATGCACAGATTCCAGCCGTGTTAAGTTTTCCAGGGCCTTAATTTCACCGGACAAACTGCAGTTAACACAGGCGATTGTCCTTAATGATGCCAGATTGCTGACTGTAGAAGGCAGACCCCCGGAGAGAACATTATCACTGAGGTCCAGTTCTGTCAAGGATGTGAGGTTGCCAATAGAGTCTGGTATGCATCCAGAGATGTTAGCGCTCCAAAGATTCAGAACCCTGAGATTTCTGAGGCGAAGAATGCCAGGAGGGAATGCGCCAAGGTTGCTGCTGCCAAGCCTCAGAACTCGTAGCGAGTGCAGGTGAAAAAAGAAACCAGCAGGGTAAATGATGGGATTGTAACTTAGATCAACTACGGTTAGCAAAGCTAGACCTGATAAAGAGTCGTCGTCGATGGGACCGAGCAGGTCGCAGCCGGGCATCGAAAGGACCTCAAGGCGAGGAGTGGACATGGCAAGAGCTCTGAAGCACTCTGTCGCACTGCAGCTCAAGACTTTGACCCTGTCGAGACGGAGCTCGCCTAGTTTGCTGAGGTTCGCAACGACGGTCTGGAAACTCAGGTCGTGGATCCTCAGGCCACCGTTGAAGGAGAGATCGAGTGAAACCAAGTCGACGAGCTCTGTTACGTGGATCGGCGAGGCCGTGGCCAGACAAGTTGAGGGCGGTGACTCTCCCGGCGCCATCGCAGGTGACGCCGTCCCAGTGGCGGCAGCAGTCCTCGTCGGCTCGCCACGATGGCAGCAGCGTCATGGACGGGTCGTTGCTTGACAGGGACAAGGACAAGGACCGCTTCATTTGGAGGAGCACCGCGGCCTGGTGCGGGAGGCACTGGAGCTGGAGCCCGGCATGGCTCGTGGTGGTGGTGGTGGTGCTGCTGCTGTTCTGCGAGGCCGCGCCCATGGAGGAATGGAGTTGGACTAGCAGTGGCAGCAGCAGCAGCAGCCATGGATGAGGATGAGCAGCCATGCATGCGAGTGGTGGAAGTTTGATGCATATCTGTGGTTCGTGCGCTGGGAAAGCGGAGGACGTCGCAATTATATAAAAGAGCAGAGTCCAGCTCCAGCAGGCTGGGCAGCGCTTGCAGTCAAGGACCTCTTCTAGTTCTATGGTCATGGTCACGTGAGCACGCCGGGCCGGGCCAGGTCGCCGGTGAAGACACCGCGGAGGAGATACGGCTGGACCATGACCTCGGACCGGCCGGTGCAGTGCCGTAGGTTTCCACACGTGGACCCGTGGTGACCGAGCCAGGATATTATATATGTAAAATCACGTTCGTATTTCTTTCTCGTACAGTGTCGAGAAGCCGCAGGTTTCCACACGTGGAAGACTGGAAACGGTGAGGCCACGTCACCACGTATCTGCCTCGTTTCATGGACCCACTCCCCTGAGAATTCCTATTCGACGTCGTCATCGCGTATCCAGGATGAGAGGTGAGTCAGGTGACCGAGACCATTCCTGCCGCTAATGTTCTTTCAGGGGCAACTGGTGTGAGCCGCCATAGATCAAGTTGGAAGGTAGATTAATCTGATGCATAGATAAATTTATGGTTGTTTAATTCATAAGAAATTTGTAGTCAATCAGTCTCAAACTATATTTTCCCTCAAAAAAAAGTCTCAAACCATATCTAATTTAATATATAAAAAATATATCATATACAGATACTCGATCATTTGGTTTTGCCGATTAACTAAATTAGCCTTAAACATGTTCTAAAATTTCATACGATGGTGTGGCTAAACAACGTCTCATTGGTTTGTAATTGAAAAATAAAACTTCAAAGCATGAATGAATACATGCATGGTGTTGTAACCCGGCCCACGACTTCACAAGATGCCAAGGACTGCGTAGTACGCAATGAGCACCGGTAGAGAAACCAGCGTCCCGAATATAACCCTGCATGGATGTCACGCCACGCAAGATTAATTGTGTGAGCACCAACGTATATAATTCGATCGACGTATGTATGTTGGGTAATTAAATTCTTGAAGAAAATTTAACACAAGAAGGGAGGTGACTTACGCCGTGCTGAGCACGTCGGCATGAAGTCCGTACTCCTTTGCAAAGACGAAGGACGCGATAGACTGAGGAAGTGCGGCCTGCAATATATAATATCGTGTTAATAACTGTTTTAAAATGAACATTGTCTACGTACGGATACCGTCGAAAAATTCAGATATGTGCAGAACTGCACGTTTTCAAAAAAGTAAAAAGAAATCTAAAATTTCATGTTCATTTGTCTTATTTCTAGCTTATTCTCCCTCATGAAACATTATTGAATCAGCCGAGAGATAAAGCAGGCTCAGCCGAACACATGGAGTTTTCAGTACAGAGTTAGGAATCGGCGTGTGCACACTGTTGCGCTGCACTGAGAGTAGACTAGAAGTTTAGTTTGGTCACAGCAACTCAGCAAGGAGGTATACCCTTTGCCTTTTCACCTTTTTTTTAAATAATGGATAAAATATTCGGCCTTTACATCCAAGGATGTACACGGCCAATTATTACAAGGTTTTGGTTAAAACAAAAGAGAAAGCCAAGGTCTTATAGATCCACCCGACGCTACTTCAAACAATATAAATGTTTTCATCTTTTATTGGATATCTCTGAAGAATGACTTCTAACTTCTTACTCATCGGAGAGTGCGTCCTTATCTGTCCCATCACGCTGCAACTGAGCCCTGCCGTGCGCAGTGATTTTTTTTTTTTTTTTTTTTTTGCCAAAGCAAGGCAGGCGTATGGCTCACACACGCACCTGTATGATGGCGAAGCGCATGACGTCGCCGCGGAGGCCGAAGGCGGCGGCGCCGACCATCGTGGCGAGCGGGGCGGCGACAAACCGCAGCGCCATCCCCAGCGTTGCCAGCCCCGCGCCGCAGGCGATCAACTTCTCCTGCTGCGCCATGAACAGCCCTGAAGAACGATCGTCCAACACCATGCATCGTTAGTTGGCCTGCATGGCTACGACGACTTTTGCATGCTAAGCTCGTCTTACCCATGCTGAACATCTGCATCCCCGTGCCAGTCTTGGCCATGACGTCCAGCGATCCAGTCACGATGCCCGGCATGCTGAGGTCCCACCTGTGTTTCGACATGTGAGCCAAGCAACGCGCACACGTGTGTGACACGACGACCATGGTACAGGTGGAGACGACCGTGATCTAATAACACGTGCGTACCTGTAGGCGACGCACGCCCAAACCACGCCGAGCACGCTGGCGTACACGTTTGGGTTCCCCGCGAGCTTAAGCCCCACAGTCCTCACCAACGGCCACAGACGGATCGTCCCGGCGGCGGCAGCAGCGGCGGCTTCCTCCTCCGTGTTCATCTCGACGTCGTCCTTCCCGGCGGCAGCGTCCTTCTTGTCAGGCGGTGGCGACGGTGGAGGTAATGACGACGACGACGACGACGACACCGGCGCCGGTCCTACGCGGCCTGCCGAGTCGTCGTCATCGCTGCCGACCCACGCCTTGCGCAGCTCGAACCCGAGCAGGAGGATCGGGAACCAGACGAGGGACTGCACGACGGCGATCTGCACGACGAGGTCCTGCGCCCACTTGCCGTACATGGCGTAGAGCAGCGGCACGCCGACGACGAGCGTGTTGTTGAACCCGGCGAGGGAGAATCCCGTGATGGCCCATGACGTCGTCTTCGCACCGGAATCCTTGCTGCTGCTGCGGCGGCATCCCGTGCAGGCCGCCCAGGCGGACACGGCGGCGACGGCCAGCAGCTTGGACACGGCGTCGGCAGCGAGGACGCGGTAGTTCATGGCGTAGGGGTTGGCGCGCGCCAGGAAGCCGAAGGTGAAGAAGGGCATGGAGAAGTTGACCACCAGCGTGTTGATGGAGCCGCACTGCTCCGCCGTGAAGAACCGCCACCACCGCACCGACCCGTACCCGAGCCCCAGTGCGAAGTAGAGCGGCGCCATTGCCGCCACCACCTTGTAGATGTCACCCCACGCGATCATCGTGTACAATGCAAGCTAGCTAGCTCCGACGACGATCCTCGATCTCTTCTTCTAGCTAGTGATGATCGAATCGATCAAGATTCAAGAAGAAGGGAAATATTGAAACAGAGCTAGCAGATCCCCATCGTAGAGAGAGATCTCGAGAGGAATAATGTGCAGGGATCGACAGGGAAGAAGTGTTGGTTCTCAAGAGAGCTATAGCACAACACACACAAAAAAACTCGTGTGATTCGTGTGATGACGAAATGAAAGTTGTACGTTGTTTGGATTGATGAAACGAATCAGCGCGAAGGGAGACACACGGACACGGGCGAAGAGAGAGAAGTCCGTACGTTGAATGGATGGAAAGGAGTATAGATATATACTTCGTGTCTAAAACAATATAATTCTTCATTAAAAAAACAATATAATTCTTGCTTTCAAGTAGAGAGAAATATTTTTAGGATTAACTAATAAATATATAAACAATATTTAACATCTAAAACACTAATTATAAGTATCACTCTATGGTTATATAATAGACAAGGAGCATAGATATATTCTTCCTTCGTGTCTGAACTTGCTTTCAAGTAGAGAGAAATAATTTTTAAATCAACTAAAAAATATAAAAAAATATTATAACATCTAAAACACTAAACTATAAATATCGCTCGATTGGTTATATAATAGAAAAGGAGTATAGATATATACTTTCTTCGTGTCTAGAAGAATATCATTCTTGCTTTCAAGTAGAGAGAAATATTTTTAAATTAACTAATAAATATATATAATACATTAACATCTACAACACTAAATTATATAAGTATCGCTTGATAGTTATATAATAGACAAGGAGTATAGACATATGGGTCGGACGTACGTACGTACTGTGCTAACTAATGTTGCGCGGATACTTCTGGAAGGAACCGTATTTGTATCTGATACTCGTCGGATACCGATACTCATTAGATACATGCTGGATACTTCTTCAGAGATTATGTATTCAAATAACTTCTTTTATACAAGTATTCTTGGTTTTTTATTTCTTTTACTCTCTAAATCTAATAATGTTGTGTAATATCTTCAAAACTTGTAAGTTTTAAGTTAAAACTTGCTAGAAAACTACTTTTAGCTTGTAATTCACATATAATAATTATTAAATTAAAATATATTAGACGTATCCCCGTGTCAGTGTTTTCTGAGAATTAGTGTATCCACGTGTCCGATACATATCGTATCTGATACTTGTATCCGTATCTAGGCAACAACACTGCTAAGGCTTCGTACTCGTACGCATAGCAAATGCATGCTTGGCTTAAATCCATTGCCTCGTGCTTATTTGAATGACATTGTTTTAGTATTAATATACAAGTAACCTTAGCATAGTTTTCTCTTCCCCGCTTCTAGAATGCATATATAACACGGAAAACCCCTAAAATTGGGGGTAAAAACCTCAAACTCAAAGTCAAATTCAAGTGTGGGCTCAAAATAAGCTACATGACGAGCCCAGCAGGCAGCACATGACGAGGCCCAGTTTTGAATCCATGGGAGAGAGAGAAAATAATATGTTCAGCAGCGTTAGCCGTTAGCGGTTGATTAGGCACTTACGCAGAGCTGCCCCGCCGGTGCCGCAGTGCCTGCCGGCCGCCGCCACCCACCCCATCTACTACCGCGAGCTGCTCTGCTGGTTTCCGACGCTCGCAGAGGCGCTCCTGGATGCGCCTGCTGCCCGCCTCAGGTCGCGCTCTTCATCTCTGCCTACCTTTGTATGCCATACTATGCACGCGTGGTGCTTGTAGAAATGACCCTACGGTGCGGCACTGGTGGCATAGCGTGCTCGCTCCCTCCCTCGCCGTCCCAGCTCCCCAATATGATCACCAAGCTCCATCGTTCCAGCAAATCTGTAGCCATTTGCTAATCCATGCTGCGCGTTTGGCCACCTTGTCCGTCGAGTACATTATCTCTTCTGCTGCCGCCTGCCAGAGCGGCTGTCACGCTGGCACGCAAGATCCGGCCGCTCCGCTGGCTTCAAGCTCTTGGCATGGATGGCTGCTGCTCCACCGAGCGCTGAGAAGATTTTATTGTGCCGCTCTCCTCTGTTGGGCATTTTCTTGTCCCACTTGGTGGATTATTCCTACTGTAATCATCCCTAACAAACACCATAGGAAATGGTTTACAGATATGTGTGGTCTATTATGCATCGCTTTCATATTCTTTACTACTTGTCACTAAACTAATCGCTATGGCCTGCACTTGCATTCCATGATAATACCGCCCTGCTTTGTCCTTTCCTAGCATTTCTACATGCATGAATCCTGATCCTTCACCACCCGTACGCACTGCATTAATGCAAACAAGACTAGAGAGTAAACCAACTAGCATGGCTGACTCGCTGCTTCTCCCTGTGGTGACCAGGGTGGCTGGCAAGGCCACCGATGAGCTCGTTCAGAGCATCGCCCGCGTGTGGGGCGTTGACACCGACCGTGGCAAGCTGGAGCGGTTGCTGCTGGTGGTGCAGGCCATGCTGCCTGACGCCAAGGTGAAGGGTGAGACCAACCCCATCGTCAGGAGGTGGATGAAGGAACTTAAGGCCGTCGCCTATCAGGCAGACGACGTCCTTGACAACTTACAGTATGAGGCTCTGCGCCGTGAGGCCAGTGATGGTGAGCCCATGGCACGCAAGGTAACCAGGTACTTGACCCTCCACAGTCCTCTTCTGTTCCGTCTCACTGTCAGTAGGAATCTGAGCAAGGTTCTTAAGAGATTGGATGATCTTGTCCTGGAGATGCACACTTTAGGTCTGGTGGAGCGCCCGGTGGCGCAACATGCTCTATGTCAGCAATCCCAGGTAGTATTGGATGGCTATAGTGAAATCTTTGGTAGAGATTATGATAAGGAGGTGGTAGTACAGCTGTTGCTTGACCAGCAACATCAACATCAAAAGAATGTGCAGGTGCTGCCCATTATAGGGATGGGAGGTGTGGGCAAGACCACGCTAGCTAAGATGGTGTGCAATGACCACAGGATTCAGAAGCACTTTGGCTTGAAGATATGGCATTGTGTGTCTGAAAACTCTGAAGCCACCTCTGTTGTGAGATCCGTCATCGAATTGGCTACAGGTGAAACATGTGATCTTCCTGAAGACAGCAAGTACTGGAGAGCACGACTTCAACATGCCATTGGTCGGAAGAGGTTCCTACTCATCCTTGACAATGTATGGAATGAAGAGCAGGACAAGTGGGAGGATGAACTTAAGCCACTACTGTGCACATCTATTGGAGGATCAGGAAGCATGATTGTTGTCACTAGTCGAAGCCAACAAGTGGCAGCTATAATGGGCACCCTTCCAACACAGAAGCTAGCATGCTTGACTGAAGATGATTCATGGGATTTATTCTCAAAGAAAGCATTTAGTAGAGTACAAGAGCAACCAGAATTGGTCACTATTGGCAGACGCATCGTCCACATGTGCAAGGGACTGCCTCTTGCTCTGAATACAATGGGTGGCTTGATGAGTTCAAAACAAGAAGTCCAGGATTGGGAGGCCATTGCAGAATGCTATAATAGTGATACCAGTAGTGGCACAGATGAAGTATTGTCCATCCTAAAACTGAGCTATAGACTCTTGCCAAAGGAAATGAAGCAATGTTTTGCATTCTGTGCAGTTTTTCCAAAGGACTATGAGATGGAGAAGGACAAGCTGATCCAACTCTGGATGGGGAATGGTTATATTCATGAAGGGGGGATGATGGATTTGGCACAGAAAAGTGAATTTGTTTTCAGTGAGTTGGTTTGGAGGTCCTTTCTTCAAGATGTGAAAGCGAAGATATTTTGTAACACACTTCATGAGACAATTGTATGTAAAATGCATGATTTAATGCATGACCTGGCAAAAGATGTTTCAGATGAATGTGCATCTGCAGAAGAGTTGATTCAAGGAAAAGCATCCATAAAAGATATATATCACATGCAAGTATCACGTCATGAGTTAGATGAAATGAATGGATTACTGAAAGGCAGATCATCTCTCCATACTTTGTTAACCCAATCAGAGCACAATCATCTTAAGGAGTTAAAACTGAAGTCAGTAAGATCGTTATGTTGTGAAGGCCTTTCTGTTATCCATGGCCAGCTTATAAGTATGGCACACTTGCGGTATCTTGATCTTTCTGGGTCAAAGATTGTTAGCTTGCCAAATTCACTATGTATGTTGTACAACTTACAGTCATTGTGGCTCAATGGATGCACCAGGCTACGGTATCTACCAGACGGTATGACAACTATGAGGAAGATCAGCTATATTCATCTTTTGGAATGTGATAGTTTGGAACGGATGCCACCAAAACTTGGTCTACTGCAGAACCTTCGCACACTGACAACGTTTATTGTGGACACTGGAGATGACTTAGGAATTGAGGAGCTCAAAGACCTGCGACATCTTGGCAACAGGTTGGAACTGTTCAATTTAAGCAAGGTAAAGAGTGGGTCAAAAGTCAACTTCCATGAGAAGCAGAACCTAAGTGAATTGTTGTTGTATTGGGGCCGTGACCGAGATTATGATCCATTAGATAATGAGGAATTTAATAAAGATGAAGAAGTACTGGAATCTCTTGTTCCTCATGGTGAACTCAAAGTTTTGAAGCTACATGGGTATGGTGGCTTGGCTATGTCGCAATGGATGAGAGACCCTAAAATGTTCCAGTGCCTTAGAGAACTCGTTATCACTGAGTGTCCAAGATGCAAGAATTTACCGATAGTATGGCTGTCCTCTTCTCTTGAAGTTTTGAATTTATCCGGAATGATCAGCCTGACAACATTATGTGAGAACATCAATGTGGCAGAGGCAGGATGCAACACCTCTCAGCAAATTTTTCCAAAGTTGAGGAGGATGCAGTTAAAATATTTGCCTGAGTTGGAGAGATGGGTAGAGAACAGTGCAAGTGAGCCTAGTACCTTAGTGATGTTTCCCATGCTTGAAGAGCTAAGAATCGACCATTGCTATAAGCTTGTAAGTTTTCCGGAGAGCCCAGTTCTCACACTTTTATCTTGTCAAGGTGACTCTGCACATGGTCTTGTTCCTGTGAGCATGCCCATGGGCTCTTGGCCATCTCTTGTCCACTTGGATATTGGATTGCTGGCCGAGGTGGTGATGCCTCCAGAGTACCCTCAAAGCCAAAATCTAAGACCTCTAGACACCATGCGGAGTTTGAAAGTCCTGGGTGAGGATGGCTTCGTATCAGTATTTAACCTGTCCAAATCTCAGCTTGGGTTTCGGGACTGTTTGGCCTTTGTGGAAAAATTGGATATTGGATCGTGCCACAGTATTGTTCACTGGCCAGTGGAGGAGCTCCGATGCTTGCCTTGCCTTCGATCTCTGAGTATTTGGTACTGTAAGAACCTGGAGGGAAAGGGCTCATCATCTGAAGAAATCCTTCCGCTACCCCAGCTGGAATTGTTATTGATACAGCATTGTGTGAGCTTGCTTGAGATTCCCAAGTTGCCCACATCCCTCGAGGAAATGCAGATCTACTGCTGCAACAGTTTGGTAGCTCTGCCTTCAAACCTTGGAAATCTAGCCAAGCTGAGGCATTTCAACATTGAGGACTGTAGTGAGATGAAAGCACTACCTGATGGGATGGATGGTCTTACTTCCCTTGAGAGGTTTTGTATTGAAGAGTGTCCAGGGATAGAGAAATTTCCACAGGGTCTCCTCCAACGGCTCCCAGCCCTCAAATTCCTGGAGGTAAAAGCCTGCCCTGACCTGCAGAGACGTTGCAGACAAGGTGGGGAGTACTTCAACTTGATTTCTTCTATTTCAAATAAAGACATTCCAGCAGTAGAATCCAACATAAAGAAGTTTGTGAAAAAGCTCGTCCCCTTCTGCTGACACTTGGCTGAGGTATGTGTGCTCCTGCATCACCACAATTCCATTATCCTGTAATTATCCATCCTTTCGTGCTTTAGATATATGTGTGTAACTGAATGCATATTCACTCTCTTATCTTTTATTGTATCAGTATGTCAGTGAGATTTAAGTTTGGTTTGATGAAAGTTGGTTGCCACACTGCCCCCACTCCAAGGTTCTTTAATAGGATTGCTGCCTATCTTTTTATCAGGAAAATCAAAATGAGCAAATTCTTATCATTCTATTATGGGTTGCTGAAACTGGCTTTTCACTTGATCATAAACATAAACACAGTGCAAAGGTAGATTTCCATTATGGGCTACTTTTACCGAACTCTGTTGTTCAACTGTTAACCATGCAAATCCATTCGAGTAGATAGAGCTTATTGTTTCTATGTCCTTCTGCAGCAATGTTGGATAGTTGATTGGTTGTGCATATAACAAGACTGAGAAGAAAATGCCTGATCTTTAGTATAGATTGTTATTGCTCTGTTTGTCAAGAGGGAGAGGTATCAAGTATGAACACATTTCAGAATGGTGACATGACAGT
Source organism: Themeda triandra (assembly GCA_018135685.1). Classification (NCBI taxonomy): domain Eukaryota; kingdom Viridiplantae; phylum Streptophyta; class Magnoliopsida; order Poales; family Poaceae; genus Themeda; species Themeda triandra. The sequence continues at coordinate 34,312 of JAENPR010000850.1, forward strand.
ACATAGCTTGGAGAGGAGCACGTTCTGATCATCAGTGAAAGCATATAGTCTGCCAGCTACTAGTTGCTTAATCAAGGCACCAGAAAATGAGCACTATACAGCATGCCAGCCTCTGTGATCATCCATGTAAGTACTACGAGATATGAACTACTTCTACATTACTGCCTATATTGTTGCCCTCAAGACTGATAGCTACTTCCTTGTTATATATTTTTTATACTTGGTATCTGTAGGCTGGATCCATCCAGATGCCCTGAAACTGAATTCTTTGGAAGCTAATGACAATGTGACAATTGGCAAGAGAGTTCAGAAAATAGTTATTGGGAATTTTGTTTTTAACACTCTGTATTTGATGGAATGTGACAGAAATGGGAAGAGTAGGTTATACTTAACTCCTGATCGCGTATAATGTTGTTTTTAAAAAGTAACATATTATGAAAAAACAAAAGGGCCTAGAAAGTGACACCAAGGCTAGACAAGCGGGAGAGACGAAAAGAAAAGATATTATGCTGCTATAGGGCAGGGAGAAAGCAACACAATGCTTGTTAACCCATTGAATTGGTCAATCATTTTTAGCTTGGTTGCATCGATCCATCTGTTTTCACCAATAATTTACTATATTGATGTGGCCTTTCTTAAGTTAATTCCAGCAAGCCTTGGAATTGCCGGCAAATTTGGCATCTTTTGAGTAGTATTCATGTAGCCTTTGCCAGTCCCCAAACCTTTGATCCTCTCTGTTTGTTGTAGCAAGCGCACGTTCTGTTCTTGAAAATGGAGCGCATGAGGAGAATTGCTGGGATGGGCAAGGCTAAGAAGGTTCCATCTGTGGTTCAGGCCGAAGACAAAGATGAGAGCGTTGTTTTCTTCAGGGAGCTGTACAAGCGCGAGAAGCATAGGGATGTGAACCTCCTGGAACCAATGTACTCGGTCGAGTTTGATGCTATCCAAGGTAAGATGTTGGGCTATGGTGATCCTTTCTCTTATGCCTGTTGGGATAAATGTTCATGAAAATTCTTTCCAACTGAGTCGGCATGATTTTGGGGGGAAACAGTCCATATTTCAGTACTCAACTCTTTTCCCCGGTCCATATATCAAAGCTCGTGGATCTGGAGTTCATTTTATTCAGGAGAAGAAATATGGAGTTCTGGATTGGAAAATGGATGGGTGAAAGAGTTGAGGTTTAAATATAGAGTTTTTTTCAATTTTTTGTTAATTAAAATCTTGTGCAACTGCTTCTAAGGTGGATCCACTCACCTGGTGACACATTACTTTACTAGGTGGTCAGGTGCGCAGAGTTCCCTCAGGAAATAGAGATTTCCTTATACCCGTGGACGAGAAGCATGACTATGACTGGTAGGGTAGGATTAAAACTGGAGTCTAGATTATTCTTGCATGACTGAATCGTTTCTCAGGAGAACAGTTCGTTCGTTTCAGGCTGATGACACCTCCGGCTGCGCCACTGTTTCCTTCCATTGATGCTGAAGCCAACTCCTCTCGAATGGTACTCCCAAAGGACCTACCAATCCCTCCTCGTCCAGTTAAACCACCAGCTTCAAGGGTATACTGAATGCTGATGCTATCTGTTACTCATTTTCAAAACAGTGTCTGAAGATTTCTTTTAACAACCTATTGAATATCATCTAATTGGCAGATCTTTATCTATGACAGCTCTCAGGCTATCCGGATGGAGCCACAATACCGGCACGACCAGCACCGCATACAGCTAGCTCTTCATCGAAAACGACCCGCGTCAAAGGTGCTCCGGCGATCTCCAAAGAGAAGAAGCAACCTCGCACTGCAGACCAGAGACCACCAAGCCACAAGGTTTCGGCGAACGAGAAGCACAAGGCATCAGCTGCAGCTGTTCCAGGTACCCGAACCAGTGGTGCTGCTGGTGCACCGAAGAAACACTCGGAGAGGTGCTATGCAAGCCAAGCCAACGGCACAAACCCAACCACGGTCAAGGGAGTGGCAGACCAAGAAGTCCCTTTCAAGACACCGAAGAATCTGATCACAACAGCCCGGTCGATATTCCGGCGCCAAGCTCCACCGCGGGCAGTGAGTGCTCAGAGCAAAGGTGTTGCTCCACCGGCAGTGAGTGCTCAGAGCAAAGGTCCTGGGTCCGGCGTAGATGCCAAGAAGAAGAAGAATGGCAAGGCGACGAGGCAGACATTTCCGCCGGTGGCCACAAGGGGCATGACGATGACGGAGCTGCAGTTGCAGGACAGGAGGAATGAGTTGCCGCCAAGGGCGACGAACGTAGCTAGGAGTGGCGCCGGCGGTGAGCCTGCTCCCAGGGCGGCGCTGATGAGGGGGATGCCTAAAGCAGATGGGAGAGCATGGGTGTAAAAAGCTTGGAGGCCAAGCGAAGTAGACATGCTCATCGTGTGTTTTGCTTGCAGTTTAGCTTTCGAAAGCCATCTGCATAGTTCTGTAATATGGCGCCCATGCATTTGCTAAACCTTGTAAAAACAGAATTGGACGAACCTATATGCCAAATCGTTCAGTTGCTGCGGTCTTTGTACACTGTTTTTACATCTTTGCACATCTTGGCATTCCTTGCATATTCCTTCCGTAGGCACTGTCTTGCAAAACCCAAATGTTGCTGGCTAGTTGGCCCGGTCGCTTCTGGGCTTCTGGAATTGTGACTTGCTAGAGACAAAGATGATAAAAACCAATTTTTTTTTTGCAAAGGTATGATTTTTTCCTAATTTAAAAGCCACATATCACAAATTCACAATACTTTGGAGCTTTAGAGACAGATGATAAAACCCCAAGAAGTATGCTTTTTTTTGGCCAAAAAGTATGTTTTTTTCCCTAGTTTACGAGCTACATATCACAGTACATGTTCACATGTTTAAAACTTCCTGTGTTAGTATACACGCATGTACCACAGTACCAGCCATCTCTTCTTTTTTTTTTTACTTCTTTTTAGATCTCACATCAAAATGAACCAACATTCCACAGTAATCGGTTTAGAACCTGACCAAATGACCACTGCAATCGGCATGCACGACTCATGAGCAGGGCAACAGGATGACACCGGCATTGACGCTGCAGCTAAGCAACATCAGTAGTAGGGTTAGCTGCAGCATCAGTGGTAGGGTTGAGCGGCTTCCCTCGGCCCATGGTAAACCCTCTTGTGCCATCAGGCATGCGGGGACCCGGGGGCGGCTTTGGCACAACTGGGTGCTCCGATGGGGGAGTGCCAACGGGATGGTGAGCATCTCGGTTGTTGTGGCCATAATACTGACCACGGCCTCTGCCTCTGCCTCCACGTCCTCTCCCCCTCCCCTGCTGCCTCATTCCACCCTTGTCATGGGTGCCATCTTCAGCCTATGAAATTCATTGTCAGAATAACCATTGTTGATAACATTTGAGCTAGTAATAGCAACAAAAAACCAGAAGATCACATGATACCTGATGATCAAAATGTGCTTCTGAGTTCTGGGCAGCGACATCTGTTCCATAGTCTTGTTGATGGTCAGTTGTGTCAGGGCCATCTTCATCTGCATGCTCCTCATCCCCACCTTTTCTTCCTTGCCCCAACCCATGTTTCTACAAAGAATGGAAATAACAAGATTGTGTAAACGTTTTCTTTACAGTTTTCACTAGCATCCCATAGGCCATACCCAACTTTCTAAAGAACACAGAATGGACAATGAAAAAAAATACCAACCAGGCAACCAAGCAGTGAACGAACTCTGATCCCATCTCTCCAGTTTCCTCCACCACCAAATTCAGCAACCTATACACATCACGGTGTGTTCTCCTTCTATTAGTGAACCAAAAGTGGGGAAGTACAACTGGATAGAAAAGTCAAGCTGACATACCGCCTTCTCAGCATCTTCAACAGTTGCATACTCCACAAAAGCATGAAGCTACAAGTACAGCAAAACAAAATTGCAAAGTAGTCACAAAGTTATGAGAGCAAAACAAAATTGAAAAGCAGTACAATTAATTAAGACATCTCATAAAGTTATGGGCTCACTGATCAACTTTTAGCATTCACCCAGTAAATAATATCATGGCACAAACCTTATTAGCAAAAAGCATCTCAATCCTTGATGTTTTGTTAGCAGCAGCAACATCTTGTGGATAGCAGGTACGTATAGATTTCACACTGCAATGCAAATAACATCATGACTCCTGGGATTACTGTTGCATCTGACAACTGTTTGTGCTAACAGACATGCATATGGTGTACCTCCCAACAGCTGAGAAAATCTTCATCAGAGTTTGATGCTTTTGATCCTCAGGTAAATTTTCAGCAACAACAATGCGAGACTGCACAGAGGACAAATTTCAGCAGCCCATAAATAGTGAACGATTCGTTCGACTAATTCGATGCTAACCTGAACTTCTTCAGCATTGAAAGGCTGTAAGCGTTTAACATGTTTCCCATCCTCTGAAACAACCTATAAATGATAGAAATAAATGAGCATAAAAACATCGAAGCATCTCTTATGCTTGAGTGTGGCAACAATAAAAGAACATGACAAGATACTCTCTGCCACAGGATAGTATAAGATCACAGATTGCTTTAACCCTACACTGAGGCTTTGAGACAGCCAGATCAAACCTTATTACTTGAGTATGCAAATACATATAAAATATAAATATGCAAACAAGGAATATACAGAACAAAGTGAAATAGCATTTGTCAAGAACAACAAGAATGTCAGAAAGTAAAGAGTGGTAAGCACAATATTATATTAAAATGTTTACCAGCTCGGATGACGTGCGCAATGCAGCAACCAACAAGGATCTGTCATAAACTATCTCCCGGATCTTCCTAAAAGATGCAACTACAGATATTGGCACTGTAAAACACAACAAGAAGTCAATACCACTACTTACTATAGAAATCAAGTCAAACAAAACATCACATCAATATGTCAAGGTGAGATTTTTCTTAATTCATGTCAATTACTTGCTGAACTGGTGGAAATAAAGTGTTGTTTGATTAATAAAATGTGGAAAGGGTATTGGATAATTCTTTATTAGAAGCAATGCGTCTTAAATTGTATTGCAAGCATATTAGAAACACTTCAGCATAACATTTCCCCTTTTCTAAAAATGTATTGATAGTTATTACCAGAAATTTTCCCCAGAATCATAAATTGTAGTAAAACATGAAAACAATTGCTTAAAAGGAAAAAGGTGTGATGGTGGGAACCTACAAAAGAAGCTTAGGACCAAAATAGCTTCTTTGTTTAGTACATCATATAGACATTTCTATTGCATTGAAATCGAAATGATCCCATCTACAAACCATCTAATGAAAAATACATATGGTAGCAGACAGGGTGAACAGTAGTTTATTTGCAATTAATCATTGAACTCACCAAATCCATCTGGATCCTTAGTGATGAACTTCATCAGATGTTCAGTTGTAGCCAAATTGATATCGCTGAAGTAAAATTCAACCTGTAACGTTGCCAAATACATTTAATCCGATGAATAGGTAGTAATACAGATGGAAATCAAGCATCCAATGAATGAGAAACTATAAGGGAAATAGTAAAATAAAAGACAAAAAAATGAAGTTAGTAAAGTGTACATATTTCCAGTAATTTGAGGGATGGAAAAGAAAATCAAGAAAAATAAAGATAACATAAATAAAGGAAGCTTCAAAAGATGCAACGCGGGAATCTAATAATTGAGAAGATTTAACTTTCCATTTTCTGGAGTATTGTCCTAAAATGGAAAAACGAGTAAACCAACACTCCCGCCCACCATGTGTGCACTAGGTGCAATCAAAATTAATTTCTAAAGCCGACAAATTTGTAATTTGTCGTTTACGCTATACCTAGTGGCGACTGATAAATCCAACTCAAGCCCACGTGTTCGCCAAACATTGGTATGCAAGCTTATAACTGCTCTATAACTTCCAGACTTGCCTCCCTCTCCTGTCACTCAACCCTAACAAGACACTTAAATGTGAATGTGAATGCAGCCTTGTTCCCTTCCCGCCATAGCATGTATTTGCATTTAGTACGAACCATGCAGGCAATCATAGGCTAAGTAACTCAGCCAATAAAAACAAAATATTTCCTAAGTTTGAGTTTTCCAAAAATAGATTTTGCCATATCGCATTCCATTTTTCTCCCTCCAATGTTCAGAGATCACTCGTCAGTAATGAAAACCATGCCACAGTGCAACTGATGATCTTAACTTACTAGCAGGAAACCAGGAACTAAGAAATCCAACACGGATATAAGATGCTTCTAATTCTAAGAGATACATCAAAACCGATGGATCATGGATGCAACACATCCGGCAGTGATCCAAGTACAGAATACACCTGAAACTCAAACTAGAAATTTCCCTGGACATGGTACATTGCAATGGAGTAATAGAGCTACAACGAGATAATTTTTACGAATTCGCATCAGTCTACACCTCCATACGATTAGTCTACCGACAGAAGGATCTAGGTTCGCTTGGCACTCCAGATTCACGCCAACCACTGCTCGGAATCAGCATAGATAGATAGATACAACAACACGGCAGACAGACACGGGAGTAATCGATCGCGGGCGAACGAAACGAAAAGTACCTGCTTGACGAGCTTGCGGGCCTCGGGTTCGGGCAGGCGGTGCTCGGGGCCCTCCCTATCCTCCGCCGTCGCGGCGGCGGCGGCGCTGCCCTCGTCCTCCTGGGCCTGGTGGTGCTGGGGCTGGTGCCGCGGCTGGTAGTGCTGCTGGTGGTGGTGGTAGTGGTGGTGGTGATGCGGCTGCTGGTGGTGGTGGTGGTGCGGGCCGCCGCGGCGGCCGTGGCTGTGGTGCTGCGCGGCGGATCGGGGGGTGAACTCGGGCGCGGCGGCGTTGAGGCGAGCCGCCGGGGCGGAGGAGGATCCGGAGGCGGTGGGCTCCGGGACGTCGTCCTGCGCCATGGGGATCGGCGGGGAGGGGAGGATCCCAAGCCCAGGAGGGTTTCGTCTGGTTCTTGCTCTCGGCCTGAGGTGGAAGGGGAGAAGACGAGAGGAGACGGCACAGCCGGTTTTTCTATCTAATTTCCAAAGGTCGGCTCCTTAACCCTTGGGTTTTACTTAAACCGTGGACTAGAGTCAGAACTCGAACAGAACACACATAACACATAATATGGTAGGATTTTGATCCAACAGCTAGCAATGTTTTTACCCTGTTTAGATCCATTAAGACTAACTTAGTCAAAGCTAGAAAAGTTTGCCAGCTATGTTTGATCCTCGACTAATTTGTAGTAGCTAATAACAATTAGCTTCACTATCTACCCTTACTTCCAACACGATACTTAAAAGATGAGAGGACAGCTGGGACACTATTTAGAACTCAAAAAGCTCATGACTAGAGAGGTTTTTATTTATCCTAACTATATAGAGAAAGGTATCGAGCGAGTTTGATAGAGTGCTTTTTGGTTAGATATAAGAAAAGGGCAAAGATCTTATGGTGAGGAAGTGTCGTCTCTAGGTTTTTGGAAAAAAAAAAGGAAGTGTTCGCTCTTTTTTTCGGGTAAGCCTGTTGTAGTTGTTAAAACCGTTTATACTAGTGCTTCATCCTTTTGTCAAAGTAAGTCTTTGTTATTTCTACAGGTTGTTCTAATCTATGTATATATATCTTATTATAGAAGTAAACTCTACTAGCATATCTACTCTTTTCATGTAAACTCTCAACACCAACAAGGCACATCACCCTCTAACATATACTCCATTCTCTTTTATATAAGACATGCACACATACCAAGAGTCAAAGTTTAAAATCTTTGACCAATAATGTAGCTAACAATTTTAATGATTATAATATGAACTTGCTATGGTTAGATTGGTAACTAAATGTACTATCTAATTATCATGAGTTTACAAGTATAAAGAATACAATATAAATAGTGGTCAAAAGTGCAATTTGGGAGACCATGTCATGTTTAGCTGGCGCCTTATAAAAGAGAATGAAGGTATTTAGTTGTCTACATCAGCTAGCTACATCATCTTTGCAAGTCAATGATATATTCATTTTTATTCTGCAGTCCTTGTAGTAACATGCAAGGGATCCTTCTAGTGGTTTGTAGAACTACCATCCTATCGTTCCTATACACATGAAGCAGACATGGAGTAACTAGGCTGGTTCTAGCGTCATGAGATGGAAACAAAAGTGCTTTCATGAATTAGTGGTGGATTCATCTTAATAGGGAAGGGGTCCTCTCGCACCGCTCCTTTTACCTCCTCTTCTTCCTCTAATATTTCTTTATTTTCTTTTTTTTAATGCCCCAAAAGTTTTATGATATTTGAGTTCATCTAGAAAAAGATGGGTTTTCATTTTTCTTGTTTAGTTATTCATTCTGTTCATTGGCTTCTTAGCAAATAGAATTTGTGTTTTCGGAAGCGCAAAGGCATACAAGTGTTGAGTGGCAAAAAAATGACTTTTGTATCCGTGGCTCGGATGAAAGATTATAAAGACCATAATAACTGAGTAGAGCTTGCTGAAAAAAAAATACTACATATATGTTGTATTCTACTAAGTTTGGATTATGGTAATTCAAAGAATCAAAGAATGAAGTGATAAGAAGAATATAGAATATAGAAGGAACATAAAGAACCGTGGCTCTTCTTTCTTTACCTTCTACTCCTACCTCAAGATTTGTCTCTCTCATAGCCTCCTTTGGACACCCCACTTTCTCCCATGCGCCTCCTACCATCCACAGGCCCTTCATAATTGCTTTTTAGAGCTCTCCATGAATATTCATGGAGAGCTAAAATAGACTTTTCCCCCAACAAAGCATGGTACGGCATGGGCCGCGCGTGGTAATGACTAATGACACTCAAAAAATGAAACAAATGCTGAATGGTTTTCACGTGGTTACAGAAGCAGGCTCGGAGGTTCTGCTAAAAAGGAAAAAAAAAAAAAAAAAAGGCCAGCCTCGTAGGTTCAGTTTCCCATCCGCGGTTTCACCAAATTATCTTCACTCATGATTACTTCTTCACTTACATGCCACGCGAAAATCTTTATTTGCTTGGCAACATGAAAACGGTCACTGCACAGCACCAGCATTATGCTGCCTTCACAAGTCTTGGAAGACTCTGTGACCGATCAATGACCGTTTTCATGTTGTACAATCCCTGCGTCACAGATCACAAGCAAAAGACCTGCCCACAAGACTTCAACAAATCACTCTCAGATGAGACCCTCGTCTACAAGATCATTATATCTAATACATGACAACATTGCATTTTGTACCAGACACTTTATTCTATTCTAAACTTCTATCTGAATCATCTCCATCATCATTGACAGTTTCAGCTGCAAGAACCACACAGTTCAGCAGACACCAGTCAAGGTGACCTGAACTTGATCCACCAGGAAGGTTAGTGCCTTCAGTCCTTGGTTGAAGACTGATGTGGCGCCGCAGCCTCTGCATCCCGAGCTTCAGGTTCGTCAATCCCGCCGAATGCTACCCAGCAGCCTCTGGCGAAATAGCACTGCTATGTACAAAGAATCCATCATGTTACAGTTGCTAATCCATCCTACAGCGCATACATCTTCGTCTTGTATTCGCTGTTAAGTATCTCCTCATCTGAGTCGACCGACCGGGACCAGGAGCCCCGGGACTGGCTTGCGGAGGCCTTCTTCCTGATCTTCCTGGTGTTCTTCTCCTCCAGCCTGTGCGCGATGATGCAGTAGCACATGGAGCCGAGGGTGGTGAGCATGATCACGGTGCCGATCGCCATGGTGCACCAGGCCAGCCACCAGTCGTCGCGCCCCACCACCACGTAGGTCAGCGCGATGAAGGCCACCGAGATGAAGAGGCACGCCAGCCACATCAGCTTGTTCATCACGAACACCATCCTCTTCTTGGCTCTCCGCTCCACAACGATCAGCGAGGTCTGCACGACGACCACCGCGAGCGAGATGAAGAGGGCCAGGGCGTCGAAGACCAGGAAGATGATGAAGGCTGGGTTGCTCGCCACGTATGCCTGCCCCAGGGACATGCCGGGAGGCGCCTGGCTCAGATCCTCCACGAAGTTTCCTGGGACCGTGAATATGGCGGCAAAGGCAACTGTGGCGATAAGCACTGCGACGACGGTGTTGGAGTTGATGGCGTTGTTTAGCCCACCGATGTGGAGTTTTTCGAGCCTCTTCTTGATATGATTGACTTGCATCTTGGTCTGACGTGTTTGCTTGATCTGGGACTGGACATCATGTCTAATATCGCTGACTGTTTGCTTCAGTTGCTTTGCTGAATTTGGAGGATGTGCTTGCTGTTTTGCAGTTTCTCCACCAGCCTCTTTCAGGATGTTAACAAGTTCTTCATTGTTCATTTTCTCAGCAATGGCAAATGCAGTCTCTCCAGATCTGTTAACTGCATTGACATCAATCCCTGGAACTGACAATAGAGTCTGCACTATCTGTAAGGAATTATGAGCATTAGGAAAGCCAAAACCATAATTAATAGGCAAAGTAGAGTTCTTTAAAGTGTACTCCAATGAAAGAGCTAGCAGAACTCTTGCAAAAACTGCTAAGATACCCTACCCATGCTTTTAATTCTACGTGCCGGTACATGAATGTTTCTTGTTGTTTGTTGTCTGAAACATCTTAAGCGGAGTAATGCATTCTAAGGGAAACGGATAAGTTTTATGCTCAGAAGTATCCTAAGGAAATAAGTTCAGTGAGGGAAAGATTGGATGTAAATGATGGAGAAAATAATATATAACTGAAAGAAGGCAATAAAACAATAAAAGGACATTCCAATATGTGATCACCTACAATGATATTTCCCTTCCGAGTAGCAACATGCAAAGGCCTGTTTCCCTTGTTGTCTTCAATATGGATGACTGAGACATCAGGCTTCAACAATTCAACCACAATTTCAGCATTCTGTCCTTTTGAAGCCATATGTAGTGCAGTTTGTCCCTTCTTGTCTGTTCTAAAACCAATCCCGGGATCCTTATTCAACAATGATCTTACAACTTCCACATGGCCCATTCTTGCTGCTGAATGTAAAACCGTTTTCCCATTGTTTCTCGCAATCCTGGCAAGGCTAGCATCAGTTTCCAGTAGGAGATTGACAATATCAACATGACCCTGATTTGCAGCGGTGTCCAGAGCTGTAGCATTTAAAGAATTTGTTGTCATAGCAAGAGCAGGAAGAGCATGCAGCATCTCCTTCAGAACTTCTGCAAAATAACCAAGAAATGGGAAATACTATTATTAGCCTTGAGAATGATTGCAATTCACTGAACCCTACCATGGGTTTCATGGCAGAGAACAGAGTTGGATAAGATCAGCTAACCAATAGTCACATCATCAACATGCACAAGAAATACTAGCAACTTATCACATTATAAATTCCTATTGGAGACAGACCCAGGGGGGAAGGCAAGAAAGGATTGACGTTTTTTTCTCAGACAGTATGGAAAACAAATGTAGTGAAGGTAAAATTGATGCTATGAGTTCTGACTGACTCACTGATGCTATGGATCCAACAAAAAGTGTTGACTAAATCATTCTTCAAATGAACACATGCATTTTTTTTTTTTTTTGAGCCATCAATCAGATCAGCACAATCACGTTCCTAAAACTAGACAATCACATGTATAAAAAGGTCAATAGTCAATAAGGCAGTCCAACAGACCAAATTCTAACCCCATTCCATAAAACCCTAATCATCAATTCATTGACTATATAAGGCAAAAAAAAAAAAACTGAACAGATCACAGAGTAGACCACAAAATTATACTGTAAATTTTTTCTTTGACTTTGGCGATAAGCAAAGGCACACGAAGGATTTACCAAGATGGCCCTGCTTGGCGGCGATGTGGAACGCATCGAAGCTGTTGCTGGCCTTGATGCCGGCGGTCTGCACATCGGAGACCCTGAGGATCTCACGCACGACCTCGGCGTGGCCCTTCTCGGCGGCGACGTACAGCGGCGTCTCGCCGTCCTGGTTCTGCTTGGCCGCCATCTCGGCGACCAGCCCCCGGTCGAGCTCCGCGAGGACCCGCTGCGCGTGCGCCACGCTCCCGGACCTCGCCGCCAGGTGCAGCGGCGTGTCCCCGCGCTTCCCGGGGCTGTCCCGGCTCCGCCGCTCCTGCAGGGACATGATCCCCCGGAAGCTCCTCTGCTTCTCCATCCCCCGGAAGCTCTTGAGCTTCTCCAGCGCGCCGCCCAGCCGGATGCTGGACTGCCTCTCCATGGCCGAATCGAATCCGAGGAGCAACTGCCTCTGCAGTCTCAGACTGCGAGATGCCTCGTTCTTGACGAATCCAGGAAGCTTTTGCTCACCAAACTTTCTGTGACGCCTCAACAAACTCCCGAAAATCGCAACTCTCGTCTGATTCTGCGCAAGAAAATCAACAGCATCAATGCCCGCTATTCAGCAGTGCCTGGCTGCGAACGAACAAGGACTGAAATGGGGCACGGAAATCTGAATGCATAAAATCGAAAAGAAAAAAAAATAAAAAGAGAATATTGTAGAAAGCAGAATCCGTCGTCCACTGAAGGCCTGAACCGAGAACAGACCACCAGAAAGCTCGAGATTCGAGAATGCTAGAAACCAGAGGAAGGATAGTCGAATGATTGCTCCAAGAATCCCCACACAAAACCTCACCTTTTTTCGCACCAGCCAGGCGCCACCACAACGCCCCACCCGGACCCGGTGAGGAACGAATGAGGGAACAGAAACTCTCCCCTGGTGCAGATCGCTAGGCGCTAGCTTGTTTTTCCTGGTTTGGCCCCTCTCTCTTTCGCAGAGCTCACTTTCAGGTTTCGCCACTTCTGGTTCTGCCTCGCCGCCGCTGATGGGAGAAGACTGACGAACAAATACGCCAATTGCTCATCTCAAGTTGGTACGGTTTGGTCGTTTTCGCTTTTTTTTTTTGTGGGAATAAAATATTGGTGCAACATGGCAGGCTTCGATTGGCTGCAATTTTGCTTTCCCGTTAATGTTGGTTTGTGCTTGTTCTTTGAGAAAAAAGCTTTGGTTTGTGGTGGCTTTATCACCAGCTCAATCAGTGAAAGGACCAATAATGAAAAACAAAACAGCTATAGAAAATCAGAATTATATGACAGGATCTTTTGAAAAAGAAAAGAATTATATGACAGTACTTTTTCATGTACTGTATCGAAGAACAGTAGAAAGTAAAAATGTTACAACTAAATTGTAAACTGTAAACTGATAGGTGTGTTGTGGTCCTTAAATAAGGAAATGTTTAAAACTAATCTTATGCCGCAAACAGTGGATGTTTAGCTATCATCTCACAATGTTTTGTAACAGCATGGTTTGGCCAACTCGCATTTTTCTGAAGATTAGCTCACAGTACATGCTCCTGTTTAGTGTTTAACCCGTGAGCTGTGACAGCTCTGTTTACTGGTAGTAGACATGGTCAGCAAAACACTACTGTACTTAATTGCAGTAACTAAACAGAAGCATAAACAAAGCTTAGTGGGCGCTAGTCGTCTCCACCCTTTAATCTCGGCTTTATTCTGATCCTTTTTTAAGATAGATAACCCAACAAAGGCGTTGCCGGCCAGCCATCGCATTCACCGGTAAAAAAGAGTAAAAAGGCAGATAAACAAACTCGCACTAAAAAAACAGAAATCACCATACCTTACACGTGATGCCAATCCAGTACAGTACGGTTTGCACCATTATATATCCTGGGCCCACTTGTCACCGTGGAGTGGTACAGTAAATTTTTGTCCTGGGTTTTCGGGCCCCACGTGTGGGCTCATGTAGCCGAAAGGCTCCAAAGCCATCCATGATCATCACTTGGGAAGGAGCTAGGAAGAAGAACATGGACATGGTGGTGGTTTCATGGGGGAGAAGAGTACAAGAATGCATGTGGCTTCTGTCTCCTTTCCTTTGGCATCACTGAAAAATTATGGAAATCGTAGCAGGAGTGATCCTTTGGATTATAAACTGCAAAAGATTGTTGTATGTATATAAAATAATAAAGAGCTAGTGCTCGTGATTTCAGGTTGTATAAATACTCATGTTTAGGCCTCGTTTGGATGCCTCCCAAATTCCATTTTTTTTCACTCTCTCTCCATCACATCAATTTTTAGACTCATACATGGTGAATTAAATATAGGTAAAAAAAATAACTAATTACACAGTTTACCAGACATCACGAGGCAATCTTTTGAGTCTGGTTCAGTACACAATTGGATAATATTTGTCAAATAAGACGAAAGTGGTACTATTTATCGGGTTGCAAAAAGTTGCAATCCAAACAAGTCCTTAGAGGTACAATACAATGTAGAGAGGAAACAGATTAAACAAAGATAAACACAGCAGTCAAACACTCATAATCTTGCTTTTAAATTCCTAGGACCGAGGCAGACAGGAAACCCAACTATCTAGATGTTAATGAGCAAGGGAGGGAATGTACCTTTCTGTCCCGGATTGAAATTTATTGGTGGTGTGACAAACCATCACAAATATACCTCCGAGGATCATTGCTAAATAAATACAGGCCGCATCATGTGGCGTTGTCCCTCTTTTGAGTGTTGAGAGAACCTAACCCGGCCTCTAGCTCTTTTGTGTAAGCAAAGCAACAGGGGTCATGATGCGCAGAGATTAGATTAGATTAGATTAGCAGCAACAGCATGCACCTAATGCCACTCTGCAATAATTAGTAATTCTATAAGGACGCCTGGCTGCTGCCTGCTGCGCCCCATGAGCAGCATGAGTATAGGAGCACTAGTATTCAGAAATGGGAATTGGGAAAGAGGCCAAAAGCAGTTAACCAGAGGCACCTAAAGTGGGGCCAGGGGCCCACCTCGTGGTGATCATGGATGCGAGTGACATGATGGTATCTAAGATTAAGATAACGGTGTTTATATATCTTGGATAACCATGATATGGTCAGACACCAGCAGTGAGGTACCTATTGAAGGAACATTGGTCGATCTTTTCAAGAGAAAACAAACACCTTCTGTGGGGACACTAGGTTTCAGGCCTTTTGTTTATGCAGTGATGGATTCAAACAAGGTGTTGAACTAATCTCCTTGTGTAATTGGGAGCCTAAGGCACGCATGTAGACATGACCCGAGCAATCAGATGGAGCTTCCCATCTGGCTTATTGGACCGGGCCAGGTACGGTTAAGCAGGCATCCAGGAGGAGTATTATTAGACGCAGGGCTGTAATTTGTAAACGAGCCGAGCTCGATTAAATGGAGCGTTTATTTCGCGATGCAATGCCCGATTGCAGGCTACTCTACACATCAAAAGGAAGTCCGCTTTCTTTGGCCCAGCCCGGCCTGGCCCGAGCCCGACCAATGCTCCACGGTCTGGAACAGGACACACTACTTGCTGGCAGCTTTGCCGCAAGCATCGGTACGTACTACTACAGCACGTCGCTGTCGTCAGAAACAAGGCGAAACGGACGAGCCGACCAATCTTGACCTCCGGCGGTTTTGGTCAATTCAGCATGAATCTCACGTGCACGGCTGCGGCCGGCGCCCCTTCCTTGTGTTGGGTTGGGTAGCTACTACTAGCTGTTTGCCTGTTTCGGTTGGAAAATCATATCGATCTGCCGATCTGGATTAGCTAGGGTAGCTACTGCGACCAGTAGTAGTACGACTCTAGCTAGCTAGCTATCCATATCCAGCTGAGCTGCCTCGCTTTTTACAGACTCGACTGCTTGTCGCTACTATGTTAGAGGATCCTCTTCCCCTGCTGGTTCACTTTACGATGAGATCACCGGTACCGGTACCGGCACCTGCAGCTCCGGCATCGATCGGCCGGTGTCGCCCTGCTGACCTCCGCCGCGGCCCCGGCCGCCTCAGCTGCGCGGCCCTACCACGTCGGTTCTTGTCCGGTACTGTACGTACAGTATCCCCTGCCTGCATACTCCTGTTCTCGCGAGAATCTTGATGCTCTTTCCATATAGCCACGATAATATGTAGGTGGTGTACGCACACCCTGGTTGTGGAAAATGCAACTCATTGTCACTGTGGAGTGAAGTCCAGTGGAAGCTCCAGGTGTAGCTCGATCCCCGATCGGACCTCGGTGTCTCACCAGGGATTTATTCCCTTGTATTCTAGTTGCCTCGCGCGGATGAAAGCCACCACCGCCATATCTCTCACCGGTAGGTGTAATGCGCGTGGCCGGCGGCCTAACAAAAGTCAACGGATCCGGGGTCGTCATCAGTGATCGAGTCAGTCAACTCGTAATTAACGGGCAGCCGGTCGATAATCAAAACTCAGGCCTATAGTTAAACAAGCAAAAGGAGAATAATATGCCTTGGAGGCTTGGACCACGTAGAAATTAAAATAGAGATAGCTAGTTAGTTACGTGCATGCATGAAGCACACTCAAGAGAGAGGGAGGGAGAGGGGATGGCGGCGTTGGTCTGATGAGATGAGATGAGATGCATGCATTGACATGGTCGCCGTCATCAGAAACAAGCAATCAAATCAAACAAATATAGTACTAGGAGAATATAGTACAGGATAGTAGCCAGTAGTGTAGTGCATAGTAGTGCATTACTCCGTTTCAGACCGTAACACACGACGACCGTCAATCAATCTAGCCGACCAAACCAAACCTTGAAAAAAGAAAAAAACAATTCTGGACAGTGTGGACACCCGTTCCCTTCAGCCGGCCCTGCTTGCCCTAGTACGTTGGAGACTTCAACTGCGAGCAGCCAGGGACCGGATGACGAAACCGCGCGCGGGCTGCATCCGGCGACCTGCTGCCTGCAGTGTGCAGTGGTGGTTGTTGACGGCCACGGCCCGCTAGTGACGTCGTTGCTATATATAGGCCGCCGTTGCCTTGGCCGGTGGTGTCCTGTCCGCCTTGAATTTGCTTGATCATCTCCACCGTCATCGTGGAAGTTGGTACGACGCAGGACTCGCTCATCTGCCTTGAACTTGGAGTGTGGTCGCCTGCATGTCGTTCATGACAAACTGTGTTTATTTGGCTAATTGGCTCGGATATATAACCATTTCTCACTTTTTCTTTGTTGGGTCTCAAACTAGAAATTAATTTCAATTGTGTCCATTTTGATGAGGAATAGTTACCTTCATCTCCTGTGAAAATAAATGCCTCCACAACTTTAGACTCTGGGGTAACCATTTTTCACCCTTTCTTTGTTGGGTCTCAAACTATAAATTAATTCAATTGTGTCCATTTTGATGTGGAATGTGGTGTGGACATCTCATGTAGTTTCACCTGATGTTCTACGACCCCTAAGCATCCTCAAGCAGAAACAAAATGTCATGCGATTAGTGATTTTGTGTGGTCACCTATGGAGTAGGTTGTGTCCCGCGGAGTACGATGTCATTTTCAGCAATAGTCACCAGCACATTTGAGTAAGCCTTAAACATTTTAGAATCTATCACTGTATAATATATTTTGTTAGATAACAATCATCGGAGGAGCTATTTGCTATTGGCAGAGATTAGTAAGATCCTTGAACAGCTCAAAACATGAAAATAATTGAGCAATACGCTAAACATAAAGGGGCTTTTGCCCCCACCCCCTCCCTCCCTAATCCTGACACATATTGTTTTTGTTTCTTTTTAGCTATTTGTTTCTCAAATATTTATTACTTATTATTAGTCTATTACACTAATAATACATGTATTGCTATGAGTCTTACATATCTTCTTAGATATTATTAACCCATCTACTCCTACCTTGTACGAGAACTAATACACGAATGTATCCATTAAAAAAACTAATGTAGCCGGTGACGACGATGACATGCATGAGGTTCATATTTAGAAAGCCTACAACCTCCACCAGAGAAGGAACACTAATAATTCACTTATTTTATCACTATGCTATGTTAAGTCAACTTAGAACTTCATTTATTTGTGTCTTTGCCAAAAACTGACATGCTATTGCGTGTTTTGCCATTGTTTGAATCGTGTGGTTTTAGCTTGTCTTGTTAATTTTGACTTAATCTATTATTGACATGTGAGATAGGTCGAGTTATATGGATCCTCTCATGTTCTATGGTTTGATGTGTTTATTATTTTTGAGAGTATTGTTCTTTTGGATTTCGATCATTATCGATGTATTTTTGATGGACTACTATTATTTTTGTAAAGATATTGATGTTGTATTCGTTTCTAACAAGAGAGATTTTAGAATACTTGTGGGGATTTTCGACGGCTCACAACGACCGATCCAACGGCCAGAAAGGCCAAAGGCGATGGGAGGGGATGGGAGCGAGGCGATGGGAGGCGATTGCTGTGTCTATGACGGTGGGCCATATGCGCTAAATCGCTTCCCGTCGCCTCCAAAACTGAGGTGGGAGGCGATGCCAAATAAAGGATAGCTAATTGCGTTTTTGTAGTTCTTTTTTATAATTAAGGGTATTAAGGTAACATTACAAATAGAATATTTTATGTTTTGGATACACTAATCAAGGCTAATAGGCTATTACTATTGTTCCTAAAAAAATGCAGCGCAGGCGGCTAGGGTTCCAAGTGCAGGCGACGGCGGGGTCCTCTCTCTCTCCGCTTTCCGGCGAGGCGATGGGCGACATCGCCGATGCGAAGAGGAGGAGAAGGCCCGCCCTTATCTGCTGCGGCGTGCTGGTGGCCGTGCTCGTCGTCCTCGCCGTCATCTGCGTGGCGGCGCGGGAGGCGGGGCGGCGCAGCTCGGGCCCGGTCCCGGCCGGGCGCGGCCCCCTGCAGCACCAGCGCGTCCGCCGTGGGATCGTGCGCTACGGCGAAGGGCGAGTCCGGAGCGTTGCCGCTGGCCGGCGACGGCGACGATGGCGCGGAGCTGGACTCGTTGCGGGGCGACGTGATGACGGAGGCCCAGCCGCCGCAGGCTGCACTCTGGGAGCTCCGCCCCAGCCGCTGAGAGACGCGTGAGCCAGCTCCGCCGCGCCGCGACGCCATGGCCAGCACGCCCCTGCGAGGCGAGCTCTGCCCCGGTCGCCGCGAGACGCATAGTGGAGCTGTGCCCCGGCCGATGCACAAGACGCGCGGGTGAGCTTCCTCCATGTTCTGTACTCACTAAGTCTCCAACTCCGATCTTTGTCAAGTATTTAGACAACTTTTCCCTTTTCAATTTTCGATGCAGGCAACGAGAGCTTTGACGATCATCTTTCAGTTCTTAACCCCAAACCGATGTCAACACCTCAACTAGAAATTAGGAGGTAACGACATCATCACAACTATTTTCCAGTTTGTTTTCCACTCTGCCTTTGTGCTGTGCTTCTGTTTGTTCTCTGAAAACTAGTGTGAGTCTGAATGTGAAATGACAGTATTGCTTGTTTTTAGATAACCGAAAGATGACAAGTGGTAGCTCTACTTGTGCAGTTAACTTGCAGTAGGTGGTCATCCCAGGTATATGTTCCCAGTATAGATTAGTAACTTTGATGCTGGAGATCAACTTCAGGCCTTCAGGGATTTGTTTGGGTTAAAGTCTAGACTATAGAATATGACATATTAAAAGGGAAAATGAGGCTAAGATTGTTGGGCATTGATATACAGTACTCATGTTTTGCTGTGAGCTCTTTGTTTTGCTGATACTATCTCTCTCTTTTTTTTTCTGCACACCCTGATTCACTGCAGGAAGAGGGCAAAGCATGGCCCTGAAGCAAGAATTGCTCCTCTACAGGAAAATCCAATCACTGCTGTTAGTTGCCCTGGGGAGGAAGTGAAGCCATGAAGAAGCATTTCAGTTTACTGTATGTCACTGTTTTTTAGTGTAAAATACATATGTCTTTTTTGGTGGTTTTATAGTCTGGAATGGATGGCTGTGTTACAATGTAAAATAATTATGTTAATGCTATGCTTATGTAAGAGTGCACATTGTGTGAACTTAGTGACATCTACTACGAGTGTCATTGGTAATGAAAATGTCTGAGTTTATACAAGCATGTCTCTGCATATCAGCATATGCATGATTCTGTCCCTAGCCAGTTCACGTGAGCAATAGCAGAATCGCAGGGACACAACTTACGAAAAGCACGCCTCCCCAGTTCAGAAAATGTTGTGCTAAATCAATTCAAGACCAGCTGAGAGTCAAGTGGGACTGATGCATCTTCTTCCCCTCGCCTCCCAGGTCCTAACCAACAAACTTCTCTTTGGACTGGAAGTCCATCTTCAACCATAAGCTGTTCTACAACTACAAGGAAAAAATCAGATCCAGCCGTCAAATCTTTCAACTCTACAACCACAACAAAAATAAAAGCAGAATTTCAGACAGACACAGCAGCCACCCCTTGTTCAATCAGTGAGTATGCGTATGCCATTTATTCGAACAACAGGCTGCGAAAGGATACAAGCTTCATGCACACTCTCCGTGACGCTCACAGTAGCAATCCAGCGTAGGCCGGGTGAGGGGCGGCGGCGCAGGCTACGCGAGACGACGATCGGGGGAGGGGGATCGGGACGGGTGGGGGCGCTGGGTGGGGAGGGGTGGGATCAACAGTGTTATTTACGCAAAGACTAAAATACCCTTTAATAATAAAATTAGTAATTTGGCGATGGGAAGGGATGGAAAGCGATTACAAGTACTGTAATTTGGCCTCTTTTTCTTTTTTGAGGAACAATTAATTTGGCCTCGTATCGAATATCGATAGGTGCCAGCGCGGCCCAACAAGTCAAACGGGGCCAGTCAACTTGATCGATTGTGACGTGGGCAGGGGGTGATCAAGGCCTTGTTCCCAAACGGCCCGCTCTTACTGGATTGTTGACTGGCGGTCCAAAGCCCAATTCGATGCAGGCGTGATCAAGGCCTGTGCCGGGATCGTGGGCTATCATAAATCAATACGCCTAGTGGGCTGGCCCGATTCCTGGCCTACTTCTATTCGGCTTTGCTTTGGCAAATGGAAAGTGTGTGTTTCCTGCCCGGCAACCGTGCACACAGCACACGTCGGACTCCCGTTCGAGTCATCGAGTCCGACCCGACTACGAAGCGCGCTGCCATCTACAAAAAGTAGCTTCGCCGCCCCGTCCTGTCCATCGCCGGCGACAGATTTCTTGCCGCAGCCACCGGAGTCCAAGGGTAGCCTGCTACTGCTACCACCCAGGGCCAGGACTCATCGCCGTAACGTAAACAAAACGATTCGTCGTCGTCGTCGTTCACCATGCCGCGTCGTTTCGACGAGGTGGGGTTCCACCACACCTTCCTGGAGCTCCAGCTGCAGACCGGGCGTGCCTTCCTGTCCCGCGCCGAGGCGAAGGCCGACGCGGCGGGCGCGTGGGGCCGCGCCGTCAGGGCGTGGATCGACGCCTTCAGGATAGCCGCGGAGGATGCGCAGGGCGTCCTCGACGTCTTCGAGCGCCGGCGCCGCGAGACCGAGGAATACCGCCAGGCGCAGTCGGGCGCCACGCCGGCGGCGCGCGCGCGCAGGGCGCTGGCGAGGTACCTGACCGGCCAGAACCCGGCGCTGGTTCGGCGCGCCGCGGCCAGGGACGTGCGGTGGGCGCTGGCGCGCGTCATGACGGTGCTCGAGGTGGTGTACAAGAGCGGCATGCTGGACCGCGCGAAGGCGCTGGATGCCCCGTTCCGGGAGACGACCTCGCTGATGTACGACGAGCCCGGGCGGGTGGTGGGCCGGGACGGCGACGTGGAGGCGGCGGTGGCGCTGCTGCTGGCGCAGCGCGACCAGCGGCGCGCGCAGGTGCTGGCCGTCACGGGCGCGGCGGGCGTGGGCAAGACCGCGCTCGCTCAGATGGTGTTCAACGACGCCAGGGTGAAGGAGCACTTCGACCTGACGATGTGGGTCTGGGTCGGCGACTGCGGCGAGGAGGACGGCGGCCGCGGCGCCGGGAGGTTCGGGCCCAACGCCGTGCTGAAGTCCGTCATGGAGGCGGCCACGAACGAGAGGTGCGACGTGGCCGACAACCTGAACCTGCTGGTGCGCTGGCTCGGGAGAGCCATCGGCGGGAGGCGGTTCCTGCTGGTCCTGGACGACGTGTGGAACGAGGACGAGCGCCGGTGGGAGGACAACCTGCGGCCGCTGCTGTGCGCCTGCCGCTTCGGCGCGCCGGGGAGCGCCGTCGTCGTCACGAGCCGGAGCGCGCGGGTGGGCGAGATCATGGGCACGCTCCCGCCGCGCGAGGTGGCGCCGCTGGGCGAGGAGGACTCGTGGAAGCTCTTCGCGAAGCACGCGTTCGGGAACGGAGTGGAGGAGCGCAGGGAGCTGGTGGGCATCGGCAGAGACATCGTGCAGAGCTGCGAGGGGCTGCCTCTCGCTCTCAGGACGTTTGGTGCCCTCGTCAGCACCAAAAAACATGCAAGTGACTGGCGAGACGTCCGAGACTACCCGTCGGCGTTCGTCAGTTCAGTACCTCACCGGCGTAAAAAGGATGCAGATCAAAATGTCGAGTAGTTTTCAAGAGCTAAAATTTCAAGTTCTTAGAGACCCAGCTAGACTATCTTTTTTTGGGGAAATTTTTTAGTCTAATCCTAAGAGTATCATGTTTTATGGGATGGGGGAGTATCTACTTCTGCGTAAGAAAAGAATAATCTTCTTGGTTGGATATTGTGGCCACGAACAAAACTTCCATTTTTCTATCAACATTCTACTATGATATGAATGATGCTTAAAAAAATCTGTGTTGTCCCAGATTATTCTCTGTTTTGTTGTTGCGCACTACAGGGACAAGGGTTTTGCATTTTTCTTTTGGCATTTGTAGGGCAACTCTCAAAACAAAATGAAAAGGAATAAAAGGTGACATCTCCAATGTTATTTTGACTTGGCAATTACCCAAAATAGGGCGTGGGTGGAGGGATGTGGTTTCCAGGCGTCGGCGCGACAAACGCAAGTCTCCCCCTAAAACCCAGTTAATGAAAATTCCCGGTGAAATGCAAGTGAGCAAGGGGAGCTAAAACCCACAGAATTCCCGGTGAAATGCAAGTGAGCAAGGGGAGCAGGGCGAAACAAACTTGCCTAGTTGCCTGGATCTCCCGTCGGTATGGCAACCAGACATATTGACAGAGTGAACTGCATCTAAGGTACAAGAACTATATTTGTGTGTGCAAATTAACTCAACAACCTGTAATTTGCTCTATTGGGTACAAAAACTTGTCATTTCGGTGCATATACGGTCCAGAAACCAATCTCTCACGTGCTTGGTAGTTTAGGCCACAGTCGAACTCGTATTTGTCATGTATAGGTACGACTGCGTGCTTGGTAGTTTATTAGACCACAATCAGACTTGTATACAATAATTTTGCCTAGTGCCACATTAGCCTTTATCGGCCCTTAACACCCAATAGTGTAAAAGCATCCATGGAAAATAATATTGACCAGAGAGGGTTTGCATAACTGAGCAGAACAATGAACATCTAGATGGCGGAATAATGTAAACCATTCATACACTATTTTCTCTCTAAACCAAACACAGGCAGCATATACATTACAAATGCAAATACAAGCCATTACTACTACACAGAATAGCTTACCTGAGAACTGCTAGCGGGTACATTTCCTTCTCCACTGTCAATTTGCTGAGGCCATGACCTAGATTGTCTACTATTTGCACTGGCAGGACGGGCCCCCCCTGCTCCACCAAGAGCCTGGGATACAACAGGCATCATTTGCTGCAACATTCTTGACAAATCCATGCCACCTTGCCCCCTGCCTGAACCAAGCATGGCCCCAAGGTCTTGCTCATCCACATTCTGAACCAAACATGAAGCAGCTGGATTCATAAACAAAATGGAACAGTGAATTGATTCATACGAAAACGACATAAACAAAATGATTAAACGTGGAAGAGTGGATGCTTCAGCTTGGCAAGATACTGTGAAGCAAAATGGGAAAAAATTTCAAGCAAAAAAAAAAAATGATTGTCAAGCTAGCAAGAAGAGAAAGATAAAGGAAATATTAAATTGCAGCCATAAAACAGTTGATATATAGAGAGGTTTAATTATGACTGCCACTAGGTATGTACTACACGCTTGGAAGGGATTATGTGAATAGACATGAGTAGTGCCCGATGAGTACCCGTGTCTCGTCATGATAGGAAATGAATCCCAACCTTGTGGTTATTCCCCCACTCTGCCTAATTGATTCCAGCCAATGCTGAGCTCCAAGGGTCAGTATTAGGGATGTGTTGCTTCATGTTTGAAGAATAGCTCATAGAAAATAGAATCATGGGCCAAATTTCAAAGATCCAATTCCAAAGCATTCAAACACGTGGGACCCAAGATACATGACTCCAATTCTCTACTTCCATGCTAAATACGTATCCAAACGTGATGTTAGAAATTCGTTCTGCTCGCTTGAACTTATCAACTCTTTTTATCAACCATGATACGATGTTTTTCTCTCACATCAAAATAACAGTCGACTTATTAGACGTAATCATCAACCGAACCGGGTGATTAATAGAATCGTTGCTGACCATGTACAACAACAAAAATTTATATAGTAGCCACAGAAAAAAAAATGTTGCTTAGATGCTATAGCTAAATTCATTGTGTCATACAACAGCAGTTGTGTGCTTAGATGCTACTAATATATGGTGTCATACAACAGCAACACAATTTTTCCGTGTCGTCGCATTGCCATCCCCAGCCAATCCCCTCGCCTTTAAATCCCCAACCGATCCGTTCCATCCTCTGCTCGCTTCCACCTTCCACGGATCCCTCGCCGCCGCCTCCAACTCAATCGCCGCCGCCGACGAGAAATCACCGACTCGACCGTCAGCCATGTCCCGGGGAGAGAACCAGGAATCGCAGACCGGAACGTCCCCGCCGCATCCGCATCGAAGCCGTCGGCGTCATCGTCGTCGGGAGCCGCGGGAAGGGCTCGGAAGGCCAGTCGTCGGTGGTGCGGCGGCTGCAGTCGGAGCTGATGGCGCTGATGATGGGCGGCGACCCGGGCGTGTCGGCGTTCCCGGACCCGGAGGGGGACAGCATGCTGCACTGGGTGGGCCCCATCGCGGGGTCCGCCGGGACGGCGTACGAGGGCACCTCGTACCGCCTCGCGCTCGCCTTCCCCGCCGAGTACCCCTACAAGCCGCCCCAGGTGCGGTTCGAGACGCCGTGCTTCCACCCCAACGTCGACGCGCACGGCGGCGGCGTCTGCCTCGACATCCTCCAGGACAAGTGGTCCTCCGCCTACGACGTGCGCACCGTCCTCCTCTCCATCCAGAGCCTGCTCGGAGGTAGTAACCAACGGATCGCAACCCATCGTCGCGATCTCGATCTCGTGTGCTGCGTGCGTGCGTTCTCCTCTGGTTTTTTGTTTCTGATCGCCGACGGATGATGATTATGCAGAGCCGAACAACGACTCGCCGCTCAACACGCAGGCGGCGGCGCTCTGGGCGAACCAGGAAGGTACGCGATTCGACATCTCGCTTCGCTTCTCATCAAGAATCGCGCGATCGATCGGTGGATCGGTTTCTTGTTCTGAATCTCGTTTCCTCGTTCTTGGTTGTTCAGAGTTCAGGAAGGTGGTGCAGAAGCTCTACAAGCCCGCCACGTAGGGGGGAGGGGGAGGAGGACAAGCCCGCCGCGCCGCGGGTTCTTCAAGCACTGATCTCGCTTGGGTTGGGTCGATGGAGAAAGAAATTCATAGACAGATGGAAATCCTTTGTTGGATTGGGTTCTCATTTCTCTCTCTGTCTGGTGGTGTAGCAGGAGTATACTGTTCTTTGAGTTCTGAATGATCAGAGGTTCATTTTTACTTGATTAATTTCGCCCCCTTTTCATTCTGACTGTGATATGGACAAGACCGCTTGAATTTATCGCGATCAATGAAATTTCAGGTGACCTCCATTGGCAGCGTGTTTGCCCAGATGAAAACAACATGTATGTACTTGATGTTGCCGTTCCTCTTCTAAAGCAGTGTTGTTGCTCGAGCTCGGCAGATTGTATAAGAACTCAAAAGGGTCAAATGGACCCTGTCCACCAAAGGGAATTCATATTGTTGGGATTTGTGTGACGTGGGGTATTTTGTTTCATAAAAGAAACTAGAAGACTGTGCAGAATTTTTTTTAATGAGAAAACAGCCAAACTAATTGACTAGTAAAAATCCCTGCAAACTCCAACAGACTAGAATAGAAAACCAATGCTCCAACAGTACCATGAGGTAGAAGGCACATGCAAGCTATATTTACCATAGGAGAACTCTTGAATAGATGACTTGCTATTTTAAGAAAACTAGATGCAATAGATGTTGAATTCTCTTTTCTCTCCCAAATAGCCAAATATAGAATAGTGAATACACAACATGGATAGCTCTTATGTTGGAGTTGCTCTGAGTATGAGCGACAATACCAAAGTCACTCTGTTGGGGGTAATTCCACGTCCTTGTGCAATTTCATCTACAGAGTCCACAAGGAATGAACGAAGGAACTAGCCCATTTCCTGTCAAGTTTAGCATAACGGGAAAACATTTCTACATCTGGAGGCTTACATTTTCAAGTTCCTTAGGCAGACTGGTAGCTAGCGCAAGCGAAGCGCATGCTGTGACCCATTTGTTATGATGCTTGATATCCGCTCAAAGAACCTATGGCACATTTGCATGCTGAATGTTATGTCTTGCCTCATCCAGTCAACGGCTATCCTATCCAGGGTGCCCAATGAGGAGAGCTTATATGACCATTCACCTGAATCCTCCAACCATGTCAAGGTGAAGCTGTAGCCTGCAATAGTTTAAAGTTTAAACTCTGTAAGGATCATAGTCAGTTCCTTCATATTGTATGACTAGAGAGTGAATACATCCTGGAATGAAATGAAACCATATGATATGAAAGACGCTACTTTGTTAACATGTAACCGTCAGAAGAAACATGAAAAAGTAACATACAAAATCACATAATCATAGTATAATAACAGCACAAGAATGAGAAATATTAAAGCATAACAGTTATGCTAATACTGAGCTGTAGTAAAACAAGAACATGAGGTTCAGCGTGAGCAAGTACCGCTAGCTTCGTGACAGACTGAGACTGAAAACATTTCTGTTCCATCATTTACTGAGATCTTCATGCGAACTACAGATTCAAGCAGCGAATGGAACATACGAGCACTCGGAATTTCTGTCCCATTCCCTAAATCAGCAAACACGCTGGCTAAATTAATTCCAAGCCACATAACAAAGTAGTGACAGATCAAATTAAATTTTCACTAACCTGAGATGCATGAGTGTCTTCTAGAGCATTCTAGCTGCAGTATCAGATCAATTCAAGCCCCAAGAAGGATTATATTAGCAAATAAAGCTCACTCACATACTTGCACATGAAAAGGAACTACTCAGGTTTCTAAGCTGACCTCTTGAGATTCCTCTGCGGGGCTACTGTGAGGAGCATTTTCACTCAGCTGTATCCTCTTTACCGTGCCTTGTGACAATGGTGTCTTTCTTTTAGGTGACATTGCTGAATGTTCTAGGAAAAGTTGAGGTGTTAGGTCAGGAGACCCAGTAGCTGTAGAATTGTTTTTTCCAGCCTTCTCGGCTAAGAGGTGCTTCAGCCTCAAAATTTCACTGTCCCTTGCTGCATGAAACAAAAATGGAAATAAAATAAATATTCTACCACCTAAACCAACCTAAGCTGGTACCAAATTAATAAAAAGGACACGGGAAAAAAACTGTTGGGAGAGACTTTAAAGTAAAGTTGATGCCAAAGGACTACTCCATCTCACAAATCATGATGCATTATGTTGTCATAACCCAATTTGTTAACCAGGTGATGCAAACTACTCCCTCCATCCCCCAACTACTGCCGTTTTTGGAGTTTCAAATTTGTCCCACAAAAGACCATCGTTTAACATCAGGGTTGTAGGACCCGCAACTGCAAACGTCTCTCCACACATTCTCTCTGTTCCTTATGGAACACTCCCGAACCTCTCAGGGCGGTTGACGACAGACACTGCCTAGCAGCAGTCAAGGCGAGCAGGTCCTACAAAGACAGTGTTTTTTGGGATGGATGGAGTATGAATTAAAATACCACATCAGGACTATACTAGGATGGAAGTATAGTGTTAATTGGTAATGTAGCACTGTTCAATAACAATGTTGAAACATATTTCGGACCACAGCAGAAAGACACTGTTCAATAACAACGTTTCAATGGCCTCCCAACTATTACTCGAAAAATTATGAATGCAAAACTGACCAGTTATTTGACCATATTGAGAAAAAAAACGGTTCTGTTTTAGTAAATGTAACGCTGAATAAAATATTCTTAATTTATCATATGCTAATAAGCTACAACCAGCAATCCAGAACAGCAAAGCAGTAAAGTTGATGCTCATCAAACTTAGATGTCCTTTGGTGTCCACAATGCAATAAGGTTGTCCACTCCGACCTAAACTTTTTAAAACACAAATCTGCGTGACAATTTTACAGACAGTACTCCAACTAGTATATACTCACTCTAATTCATAATTTTATCAAGGCAAGAAAGGGCATAGTTATTGAAATATTTCCTTGCTCAATTGTTCTGTAATGATGTCAATAGACCTGTATGTTTGTTTCTCTTGATTTTTTTATTTATTTATGTAACTAACTTGAGGATAAGCAAAACAAGTTTTCTCTAAACTCCGGTTTCCAGTTTTCACAAAATGTGTTTTGGGTGTCATCATTCTCAACAATCTAGCAACTTCAGTGAACACGACAGGTACAACAGCTTCAGCTGAAAAGTCACAGGGGCTAGAGCTTGCAGCCAGCAAAGAAACAACCATGCTAGATGCTTAGCTAGAAGGTGATGATGAAGAGCACAACAATGAGGGCAACAGCCAGGACAGCAAACAGTAGACTTAAACAGTATTTGCGCTATTCGCCAGTAGTTAGATATTTAGATCTGCACACTGACGTGTTTCTAATGCAGAGCATAACCTAGACAAGCACAGGTGGTGTGAAGCATGTTGATCCATAATTAATTCAAACAGGGACACATCACTAATCACTGCTCCCATTTCCCAGAGACATGTATGTGCCAGACTACAAATTTCTATTGCTAAAAGAGGTCAAACTAAAAAGACAAAGAACTTTGAGATTGGACAGATAATCTTACTCTCAATCTCTTCAAGGAATTCTTGGCGGGTCTTCTCGAGCTCATCCTCCTTGTCCACCCTAGAATCATCAAATCAAATTAGCCAAAAACAAAACAAAAGAAAATGGATATAAGCAACGAAATATAGGCACCAATTTCACCCCAAACAATGAAACCCCAATCTTACAGCTTCTTGTTGAGCACATCCTTATCATTCTTGAGTTCGCCGACCCAATCTTTCAGCTCTGCATTATCAAAATAAAAGGGAAAAAAATCCAAATCAGGGGAAAAGTAGCAAGTGTTTCTCCCAAAACAAACCCTCCCATAGCTCCATCCAAACCGAGTCCAGCCCAGAGATAGGTCCGGTCAGGACTTATACCATTGCAGAGCAACTTGTAATCCGCTTCCCGCTTCGTCTGCAGCCCCTCGTCCAGCAACTTCCGCTTCTGCGGTGAGGGATTGAACCGGAAAACAATAATTGCAGGCAGTGTCAAACCACAGTGGCTTGGTTTATAGATACAGGATGAGGAAGAAGCGGGAGACCTGTGGTACCTTGAGAATGGCGTACTTCTTGTGGTACTTGAAGTCGAGCTGCTCCATCTGCCCCCAGGAAATGGATCCAGAAGCTTCTAGACGTGGGTCTGAGCGGGAGCGGCGATTTTGGGTGGAGGAGAGAGTTTTGGGGATTTTGAACCCCGCGGTGTGGAGAGTGGAGAACGAGATGATGTAGCTAGCCCTGTACCTTCCGATCAGTCCTCCAAGTCTGAGGTGAATTTTCCTGAAATTTTGAGTTCAAATAAGGACTTGGTCCAGCATATGAACCAGCATATCAAATTTGCAATAGCACTGTAAAAGACTACCTAAGTCTATAAGATGTCTGTCGGTTATCCAAAAGTGCACTCTGGAAGAACAGAAATGTACTCCTATCCTATGTCAATTCCACAACGCTTTTGCTCAGAAAATCCATTAGCATAACAATGAAGAGAAAACGCCTACCACATCCAGTCCAGAATCTGATAAACACAGCACAAGCATAGTATCGAATCCCCAAGTATATACCAAAATCAAATCAGTAGGCAGCGATTAACGCTTTACTGACCTCGGTCAGAGGCTCAGAGAGGATGCGCAGCAAGTGCGGATCACTTGCTGACGACAGCACGAGACCTGCGTGGCGGCGGCGGCGCTGGATCCGCTCGACAGCGGTGGCGCTAGGGCAGCGGCGCGGCAGCGAGGAGACGGGGACTCGCGGCGCCGCGGAGGAACGAACTGCTCCCAAGGCGGATGCGCCACCGAGCTGGCGCCGGGAGAGCGTGGGGGCCGGGGCGGGGAGCGGTGCGCCGACCTTGCCGGAGTAGGGAGGGCAGGAATGGTGGTGTGGCGTGGAGGCGACCAAGCGGACAGGCGAGATGGGGCTCGGGGCGTGGTGCCCGCCGAGCGGAGTGAGGAGGAGGGGAAGGCGGCGCGGCGGCGGGCAGACGAGACGGGGCCGGGGGCCGGCGGGTCGCCGGCCGCGTGCTGGTGCCGGGGAGGAATGGCGTGGGGAAGAAATCGAAATCGAAATCGGGGGGAGCGGGATGGCTCGGAAGAGAGAGGGTTTTTTCTTTTCTTTCCTGCTAAGGCCTGGTTCGTTTCAGCCGGATTGTTCTGGCCCGATTCGAAATCAGATGGTTATGTTTTGGCCCGTTCGTTTTGGTTGGATTTAGAATGAAAACTGGCCCAGCTCAGAATTCTCCCCACTATGCAAGGCCCAGATTCATTCCGGAACCTCTTTACGTTCCGGAACCTCTTTACGTCCGGAACAGGAATTCAACCCAGGCCCACTATGCAAGGGTTTGTTCGTATCCGTCGGATTGAGGCCTGGAACGACCCAATCCAGGAGGATCCTTGTTCGTTTCCGTCGGATTAACGTCTGGAACGGCCCAATCCAGGAGGATTGGAGAGGCCTGGTTTGAAATCAGGTTGGGTCAGTTTTGGCTGTTCGGTTAGAATATGGCCTGGAATGGAACCTGGTCAATCGGAGCATTTTTCTTCTCCTTTTGGCCTGGAACAAAACCGGACCTATGAAGGACCGGAACGAAACCAAATGGAAAATAAAATCTAGGACTAGAATGAGTTGAGAAACCGGATCCACTCGATCCTAGCCTGGAATTGTTCATGGGCTGGAATAAATCCTGTAGAACCGAACAAGACCTAAGGCATGATCCGACTGACTTGGGCCGTGTCGTGCCTGGCTCGTTTGCACACCCAGTTCTATCAACATAATTTTTTTTGTCCAGTTCAGTTTTCGTCAGAAATTTAACTGTTTCTAAAAAAAGCAGAAATTTGACTATAGAATTCATGTTTCGCAAAAAAACAAAAAAAGTCATACAATATTCATAAACAGTTAGAGATACCAAATTAATATACGTAAGGCTTCAAACTATACGATAATAAGCTTATAGCCAAAGACACTGACACTAAAAGGTTGAAACTTGATTCATAGATGCCAAGTTCAGTCATAGAAGATACCGATATATAAGCATATAGTCGAAGACAACACTATAGGGTTTAAGCTTGATTCAAGATAGAGCTGTTTAGAGTAATGGTTGCCTCGTTAAAAACTTTTCTAAGTAAGAACTCACACCTCATGAGAAAACCTAGTAAAAGGGGAGTACAACCTAGCTCAAATGTTCATAATTATTACAAATTACACAACGGTTTAGTTATCAAGATACAAATATCCAGAAGACTTATAAAGCTCTAAATTCTCCATGGTATGCTGAGTTTCTGCATCCCCTTGCTCCCAATCTTTCACCGAGGACATATCGGACTTAAGCACCGTTGCTAGTACTCGATGATCCTGCAGTTAGACTAGATGCATAATTGAAGTTATAGTAGAAGCAGAATCAGTCAGGACAGTATGCTAGAACACGCAGCGTGAACATATATCCAGAAAGTTCACCATCTTCATAGCAACAACCATTTTGTTGATCATTGTCTCAAACGCAGACCATCATAACAATGCACACACAAAAATGCAAACACTGGATTGGCAGACAGTGGACTTCAGTATTTTTATATGCTCGAGTATAACTTGGTCTTTGAATTTGGGTGCTCACCCATGTTTAGCAACGAGACAACTTAATTTGCATTAGCACTTTTTTCAGCTGCTACGTCACATTTTAGAAAGATTAGAGAAATGAAATGAGAGTATCACAAGGAAATTGACATCCTAGCTGGATAATCTATTCAGTAATCACACACTGATTGCTGTGCTGAACTGAAATAAGCAATGCCTCATTTGGATCATTGCCTCCTGTATCCCTTATTTCTCAAACTCTTAACACCGTAGCATAGATACATCCAGCTTCTATCTATCAAATGAACAGCGATTATCGAACAACCACAGTAATAATTAAGTACAATGATACCTCAAGCGCCTTGATCCTTGTGTGGCATTTCCACAACAATACTCGACTAAAATCACTTTCCAGTGCACCTAAAACAAAATATCCAGATTGCGTTTCTACCATGTGAATGAAGGTAAAACATAAGAAGGATATGATCCATGCTTGCAGCACAGTAAGTTGACGGCATCCTCCCCAGCAGTTTCTCCAAATTCACCAAGTCCAAGTTCATCTGCATGAACCCCTCCAGTAATGAACGCAGATGCGATTCCTGATGCATTTGCTCCTTTGATGTCATGGTGCAGTGAATCACCCACCATGATACACTCATGAGCATCAACACCTGCTAGGGACATCGCCGATGTATAGATCACCTGACAAAGGCATAACATATTAGTACCTAACACAAAAAAAAACCATAAAAGGGTGCACTAGCGTGTGGTTCATCATATTCTTTGAATGCCATTGCAGCCATGTGTCATAGTGACGCTGATGTAGCTTCATCACAGATGTAGAGGGAGGAGGGGGGGGGGGGGCAAGATAAATAAAGTTATGCTTAACAAATTTGTTGAATAAAATCTAGTGATTCCTTGAGAAATCTGACGACTGAGGAGGAGCCATATCCCTCGATTAAGCTCCGCTGCTGCGTGCAGATAGAGTTGAATTGTTCCTTTTCTTTTTCCGAACATGCAGAAAAGATGCAGTTGAATTGTCCTTTAATCTACATAAGTAGACATGCCATGGTCAGTTGAATACCTTATCAGGCTTCCCCATCCATTTCACTTCACCACCAAGACTCTCATATTTAGCTGCCAGAGTGCCTAAAATGAGAGATTGCATTTGTGTAAATAACCAGAAATGTACAAGTTAAAGGATGGCTTACATACTGAGCAAAAGCTTTACAGCATACTCTCATAATTAAGCAATATCTAAATTGGTAGTGTAGCCATGCAGATTCATTTTAAGCTAAACAACATAGGAGTAATTCTTAACATCTTGATCATAAGCCATGCAGATTTATTCCAAGCTAAACAACACACAAGTGGTGGATAAAAGCATGCAAAAAAAGTTGAGAAGTCCAAAAGCAAGGGTTTTAACAGTGTAGTAATCCAGAGAGCTTGGGACCAATGAATTACATGAACATTTTTTTTAATTATAATGGTGCAACCCCATCGTTGCCATCAGCACAACACTTCTTCAATGAGTCGAGGCTCTGGTACCTGAAAACTCCAGGAGCTATTTTTTGGTCGCAGAGAGGGTTTAATGTGAGTGTTTTTCGTAAGTCCGGTTCATTGTTTACATGTATATTAGGCGATAAACTATGGTGCTTTGCTGCAACTTTCTCTTATCTCCTAGCTGAGGTAAAGAGGTTGCTTTGTATGGGATTCTTTACCCTTTTTTCTCTCTACTCTACAAGGATACACATCTGTCCAGCGTGTTCAAGAAAAAAATACCAGGCATGACACGGAGATTTCTAGCTTCGACAGTGACATAATCTGGATTAGCTACCACCATTGGAAGTCGCTTTTCTAGGCCAAGCATTAGAACCTGCTCAAGCTCCTCGAGACTTTTGGGAATAGGACCACCAGAAGGTGAACCAAGGGCTTCAGTACCGTGGATTAATATAAACTCTGCGTCATCAACATTGTTCACAACTTGCAAACCAAGGCCCTATAGTATGAGAAAAAGAAAAACTGATTAGAATAAATTCATTCCGATGCTAAGGCCTAAGGGGAAGTGGCAGGAGACAAACCTCCAGAGAGATTGCTCCTCGATCGCCCCAAGTGATATGGATACACTTCCTTCCAAGGGCTGCAAACCATGGGTCATTTCTCCTATATTCATGGATTAAATTGTACAGGGGGGTCAATAGACAGTTTATCTTGCAGTAAAATGTAGAAAGTTTTTCTATAACTAGGTGAATACCCCGCATATTGCCGCAGAAATGTTTAAAGTGATATCTTATGAAGGACATGAACATGTAGAAATCTGGTGAGGAGTGGAGTATTAGGATGGAATTGCATGTTGCATGCATGTAGTAGAACATAAATCACTAACAGGAGTGGATGGAGGAATGGAGAGGCTATTTATTAACATGCTTGAGTTAATGACACACTACAGTTATAGTGAGGCCCACGTGATGACATGGCTTAAGGAGATGCTAGAGAAATAATCTAGTGGAGTTTTGCTTTATTACAGTTATAGATTATAGATTTCTGAGTAAGTCACATCAAGGGACCAAATATTATAGCATACAAGAGAAAAAAGGAACTCCTCTGGTTGATAGTATCATAAGCATTCTTGTTGATATGTGCAGTCCAATGTAAAAATGAAACCCTCCGAACCCAGCAAATGTTAAGGTAATTATACTCATGACATCTATCAAGTTGTATACATCCTGAAAGGAGACAATAAGCACAAACATGTCTTCTATCGGCAGAAGAAACTGCCCCCAGGAAGCTTACTTCTGAAGGTGTTGATGTGTGAGCTCCCCACTGGTGATGGTCGCGAGGAAACAGGACGTGTCGAACCCCAGGCTCCTGAGCTTCTCCATCGTCACAGACGACCGCCTAGAGGAGTTGCTGATTATCACCATCTTCGCCCCATTCCCCGCGAGCTTCTCCACTGCAAGAACCAACTCGGTTGCTCACAGCTCACATAAATAAATAGCAGCATCACGACACAAAGGAAACAAATACAAGCTCAACAGGAGTAGGTATACAGTTCTCCGTGCCAACGTACATGCCAGAATGGCGCCCGGGTACGGCTTCTTCCCGTCGTGAAGAACGCCAAACTGGTCCAGGAACCAGGCCTGCGAGACAGATTCAGGTGTAACCAAATGATAGCAGCAGCAAATGACAAGGATGTATCACCACCACAGGTTCTAATTTCCACAACATAAGGCTATTTCTCAACAGGATCTGCGATCTGTTCATCGGAATCTACGTCCCACGAATAGTCGCAAGGCGAACCCCAAGCATTGCAGCTACTACAGTGACTCGCGAAGCCAAGCAAAGCAGGTAACAACTAGGTTCCTGAGAAGCGGGGAGGATCTTGCCTTGAAGCGCCCGGACTCGGCGATGGCTCGGATCACGGCCACCCTCTCAAACCCCGGCGCCGCCGCCGCCGCGGAGGCCATCCTCTCCTCCCCGCCGCCGCCCGGACCTGGAGGGTGGAGTGGAGGCGACGCCAGGAAAAGCCAAGGTGAGGTTTGGTAGTCCAAAGTTAGTAAAAGCTTTCTGACCGTCCGATCCTAATCTGACGGCTCCTTTTCCTCCCGCACACATCCTGCCGCGATTTGGCCGCCCCGCCCCCGCTTTCCTCCCCGTTTTGCGGTGCCGAGCTTGGCCTGCCTCAAATGGCGCCCAGGCCGAGGCTCCGAGGCCGCGGGAGGAGGAGGGGGAGGAGGAGGAGGAGCGACGGCCAGCAGCGGGGGAGGAGGAGGAGGAGGACGCGAACCCTAGCCGGCCGACCTCGCCTCCCGCCGTCCCGCGCAGGGGCGGTTTCGAATCGCCGGGCGTCCGTCCCGTCCCGTCCCGTCCCACCCACGAATCAATAACCCATGGCTCCGCCTCGGCGCGCTGCGCTCCTCCTCGCCGCGCTGCCGCTGCTGGTGGCGGTGGTGGTGTCAGGGTCCGTCACCGGCGCCGCGGCCACCGGCGTCTTCCAGGTGCGCCGCAAGTTCGCCGTGGGAGCTGCGGCTGGCGCCAACATCAGCGCCCATCGCGCCCACGATGGCACCCGCCACGGCCGCCTCCTCGCGGCAGTGGCCGCCGACTTCCCGCTCGGCGGCCTCGGCCTCCCCACCGACACCGGGTACGTGCCGCCGCTCGCTGGCCTGTTTAGTTTGGTAGAGGATTTCCGGTGGGTGCTTGATTTGAATGTGGTTGGGCGCGCAGCCTCTACTACACGGAGGTCAAGCTCGGGACGCCGCCCAAGCGCTACTACGTGCAGGTCGACACCGGCAGCGACATCCTCTGGGTCAACTGCATCACCTGCGACCAATGCCCCCGCAAGAGCGGCCTCGGGGTACCATTTCCCAATTCCCACCTCTCTTTTTTTTTTCTTTTAGGTGTGTCTGAACTGCAGATTAATTCAGTTCAGTGGTGTCCATTATTTTGATGTGAATGCGGTGTGGGCGTCTCTGTGCAGTTAGACTTGACGCTGTACGACCCCAAGGCGTCGTCGTCCGGGAGCACGGTGATGTGCGATCAGGGATTCTGCTCCGATACCTTTGGGGGAAGGCTGCCAAAGTGCGGTGCCAATGTGCCCTGCGAATATAGCGTCACGTACGGTGACGGTAGCTCGACGGTAGGTTCCTTCGTCAACGACGCGCTGCAGTTTGATCAGGTGACTGGGGAGGGGCACACACAGCCTGCCAATGCCAGCGTCATTTTCGGGTGAGTCGGGTCGTTTCAGTTTGTCACATTGCGACTGTTTTTCGTTGGACATCATTCGTTTGATAGGCTATTATGCTTCCTAAAATGATTAGCATGATCTGGCCATTGCCGTAAATCCTTCTTTAGATTCATTCAATAGGGCGGCAATAGGCTATTATGCTGCCTGAAAAGGTTAGCATGATCCTTGGCCATTGCCCCAAAGATACTTAAATATCTGTCTTTAGCATGACCGTGTTTTTTTTTATCCTACTATGAGGTAGTGAAATTGTATTCTTGGCCCTTTATCTTGGTTATATGTTCTTGTGCTATTAGTTCATTGAAAAAATAAGTATCATGGAAGCATCAACCCTGCTGTGGGGTTTCCTATATGCATCTCATGCTCTTATCTAGAATACTGCAGTTGAAGAACTGAGTAGGAACTAGGAAACCAACATCAACTAATTAACATTTGTTGATAGTGCTGAAGTTTTAATTGGGGATAGATGATTCTTCTTTCCTTTGTAGGTGTGGTGCTCAACAAGGTGGGGATTTGGGAAGTTCAAGTCAAGCCCTTGATGGAATTCTTGGTTTTGGTGAGGCAAATACATCAATGCTATCACAACTGGCTACTGCTGGTAAAGTGAGGAAGACATTTGCTCATTGCTTGGACACCATAAACGGAGGTGGAATTTTTGCTATTGGAGATGTGGTGCAGCCAAAAGTAAAAACAACACCATTAGTAGCCGACAAGTATGTATGTTAACCTTGCCATACTAATTATCATTTTGGTTGCATTACATTCTCTCTGGAACTGTCCTATTGTTGATAAATTTAAGTTAATTTTGGTTTCTAAGATTTGCTTCCAGTAAGGGCCAAAAAGATGTGATTATACAATATTGACACCATGTGTAATATTTGTTTTTGGTAGGATAACATTGTCCCTCCTGCCATGATATAATACAATATGAACAATGGCCATTCCATAAATAAAAGCTCAAGTTGGATTTAATAGGGAACTTCCATGCCACTTTACAGAGGATTTCATAATCTAATTGATGCCAATGATGCATTTCACGAATCACCATTTTTATAGTTCACTACTCATAACTGTTGACTTTTATTAATCATTAACTCTCCATTTTTATAGTTCACTATTATTGCAACGTGAAAACTCAAGCAAAATGGAAAAAAAAAATAGCCGCCCCACTCCCAGCTCTAAAAACCTGTTGTTGCTGTACTTGCTGTATGAAATGGTGGACAACTGGCGTGTTACTATTTTACCAGATTACCAGAAGCCTTACAAGATAGTGTGCACCTCTGCTTGCTTTTATGATTAAAATTTTTGACCAATTGGTGTCCAAGAGCTTGAGGTGGGGTGCTGACTGCTGAGCTAATTTTCACATGTGAAATGACAACCATTGCTTTGGCATGTTGCTTAGTATCCAACTAACAAGGAAAAAAAATATTTGACAACTGGACAGTTATGAAGTATGGAGTAAAATATGATAAAATAGCATGTGCGAAGAAAATAAATAAAGCTATTAAAATATTTGCTCTTTGAACAAATATTCTGTCACTGGCATTTGTGCTATGCTACAAACAGATGTTTCTCCAATGCTGTTGTGCTAGATGCTAGTGCTAGTAACCCTTCCTGTTCTTTTTCCCCATGGCCTCTTCGAACATACCATTGTTTTTGTGATTTGAGTCGGTAAAAAGTCCCGTGTCAATGACATTATTACAATCTTTATTTGAACACAGAATTTCTTGGCACATAGTAGTGTTTTAGTTCTACTTAAGATATGTATTGCAGCTGTCCGTTTTACTTCATTTATACCATACTCATAACTTGTCATGATCTTACTTTCCAGGCCACACTACAATGTGGTCCTTAAGACAATCGATGTTGGTGGCACTACATTAGAATTCCCGGCAGATATTTTTAAACCAGATGAGAAAAAGGGTACCATAATTGACAGTGGTACCACCTTGACATACCTTCCTGAATTGGTTTTCAAAAAAGTAATGCTCGCGGTATGACAAAGATCCTGTGCTAGTTCTTCCCTTGTCTTGTTGGCCCATATTCCTTTTCTTTACATATTAGGTTTCTCAATCAAATGTAGGTATTCAACAAGCATCAGGATATAACCTTCCATGATGTTCAAGATTTTTTGTGTTTCCAGTATCCTGGAAGGTATGGTTTAGTAGTTTGCACAATATAGCTGCAGCTGTAAGAGTACTAATTATTGCCTGCAATTCCTTCCATGCTGCATTTCATACATGCTGAAATATATTTATTGAAATCGATAATGCCCTCTCATACTTCTTTCATGAATTGACATCCTCCTCTCTTCACACTTGCTCTGTTTTCATTCGAATTAGCACAAAAACGAATCACCACCCCATAGCTTATATTCGCTTGCTATGATTATGATTCTAATTGTTTGTGTTCATTTCTCTTGCAGTGTAGATGATGGATTCCCAACCATCACCTTCCATTTTGAGGATGATCTTGCACTACATGTGTATCCCCATGAGTACTTTTTCCCAAATGGGGTAACATGACATTTCTCTCCTAGTGGAGTATGCTTAATTCACCTATTGCCATGGGTTCATCATGGTTCCAGCTTATAGCACTTGAAAGTGGCTTCAGTGCTCTCTTCTTGCTTTCTCCCCTTTCGCATAAACTACATGATAATGGTTAAAATAAAACACTTTTGTATTTTGTAATATCATGTGTGCCATTGGTAATCAATATGAAAAACATTAACTAAACTAGTATGTATGACGATGCATCTACCTTATGCTGTCTTTTCCAGTTACATTGTTTATTTATTAGGATTTTCAATCTCCAAAAATTTCGCAATCACTCCATATCAAACCTCCAGGCGTTTTTTTTTCTTTTCATCTGTTTTTTTATATTGTCCTTGATGTGAAATAATTTTGCTAAACTTGAGAGATATGTTCTTTTGGATAAAGGTATCAAGGTAAACTAAGGAAAATTGCCTGAACACCCAGTCAAACCTAAGTTGCCAAAATGCCATTGATCTATTAATCTATGTGAGTATGCCATTGATAGTTGCTAGCCTTGTCCCATATGTCATATACACACTCGATGGAATGTTGGCAAAAGTGTAATTTCACTAATGGTATGGTTGCAACTTCCCAAACACTGGTATTACACGATTGACTACAGCAATCACCCATTAGTACTTAATTTGCTTCAAAATTAATAAACAGGAGTACTACCGAAGTAAACCCCAACTACACTTACAACACATCTAGATTTATGTGCACATGAAGATTACATTATATGTCAAAGTTCGTCCACACTGTAGAGAGGTTAAAGAAAAATACACATTCATATTGCCAACATGGATGACTACATGCCTTGTCTGCCTTTGAAATTTCTGATAGTTCTCATCGCCTTTTCAGACTGCACCATTATTTTTGCTTAGAAAGAGAAAATAGCCTACCACTTCTGTATATGTATACATTCTCTTTATTACATGTTTGTAGCTGGAAGCTCTTTCTCTTTGGGGAGTAAATTCTTTTTTTAATAACCTTTGACCTTTGTAGATTCATGACATTGAGACTCCTGTACAGTAAAGCAGTAAAGTTCTATGCTTCACGTTCTACAGTATGAATATATAGACATGACTAAGAGTCATTTTTGATATTTGGACTCTAGCACAGAAACAGTTTGAAATAGCAGTGTCATTAGCATGCAAGTTCTATTTCCGAGTGCATAAAAAGTATGTGGTCATGACTCTTATGGTCAACATTTTTTTGTTCCTTGAGCAGAATGACGTATACTGTGTGGGATTCCAAAATGGTGCATTACAGTCAAAGGATGGAAAGGACATTGTGCTTATGGGAGGTCAGCACTAAGCAAATCCTTTTTGTTCTCAACGCTGTGTTTTTGACACTCTGTTTTCTTTCAGACCTTGTCCTTTCAAACAAGTTGGTTGTCTATGACTTGGAAAATCGAGTCATTGGGTGGACTGACTACAACTGTAAGTGTTAGCACATTCTTATCTGCTCATCCTTAGTTCATTTCATGATAGGTTGCAGTCACAGTCAGTGGCCGAGCTTGAACTAAAATTGATAGGGGGGCAATCATACTTGGAGCATTAATAGTGGGGCTAGATTAGCAATTCATCAGCATTTCAGTTGTGGAATTAAGTGTTCCTTCACTTTAATATACACAAAGCTCTGCCCCTGGTCATAGTTTGCTGTTTTATTCCCAGAAATCTTGACTAGTTCC
This sequence comes from Themeda triandra, assembly GCA_018135685.1. Classification (NCBI taxonomy): domain Eukaryota; kingdom Viridiplantae; phylum Streptophyta; class Magnoliopsida; order Poales; family Poaceae; genus Themeda; species Themeda triandra. Next base: position 75,238 of record JAENPR010000850.1, read on the forward strand.
AAAATATTTTACGTGAAACTGGGAGCTATGAGCTTAGCATACAATAATTTATATTCTTGTTAATCGTCAATTACCATTACATATGTAGTTTCGGATAAAAGTTCATCCACATTTACTTCCTTTTTGTTTTTGGTGAAAGACACTTTCAGAGGGGAAAATGAAAACCCCATGGTTAGTTAGTACAAGCATTGTCCTGTTCTGAATCATAAATACCAGTCATGGGTTGCCCCATATTTTCACAACTGTATGGTCATCTGCTTGTAATTTCAGGTTCGTCGACCATTAAAATTAAGGGCGACAAAACGGGCACAACATCTACTGTCAATTCACATGACTTGTCCTCAGGATCGAAATTCCACTGGCACATGTCCCTGGTTCTGTTGTTGGTAACAATGGTGTGCAGTTATTTAATATGCTAACTCTGTTGTACAACACGAACACTGATGGAAAATCCATTTGGTTCGTATGTTCTTTCCACGAAAAGGAAATGTAGGGGCTTTAGGTTGTGACATCTGACCACGGAAAACAATGAAAACAAAAACACTGTACAGTGTACGCTATACTGAGCTATTGTTTGACTAGTGTAATGCTGGAGGTGAGGAATATATGGCCGCACGGGAGTTGAGTTTCCCGTTTTCAAAAAGGTTCTTGTTATTCATCTGTCGACTGATTTTTTCATTTGGGATCTGTCAGATTGTGACATATAGCTAAAGGCTCCCAAAAAAATTAAGGAACCTTTTTTTAGCAAACAACGTGGAGTACTAACTCAAAAAAGCTGACAGATCTATGGTTCAAGAAATCTGTTGACAGACAGCTAAAGACTCCCTTTAAAAAATTGCATGTGCCAAATAAAAATCCTTTTTGTTTGCAGCACAGCAGTGTTCTGACATTTCTTTGGGAAAACAATGGTTGTTTGGTGTAAATTTTCATTCTGCCGTTTTCTTTAATAACGTTCTGACATTTCTGTGGAGTAAAAAAACGTGATATATGGTGATTACTGTGGTGCTGGAAAGTTTTTATTTGATCCTGATCTGTAGATGGTATGACCGTCGAATCAGTTCTCTAAATCTTCTGTCGGACCTTACTATAATTTCTGACATCATGTACACATGAACAAAAAATCACAATAGTTAATTTAGTAAATAATTGCTGAAAAAGGCGGTAAGTTGTTGGTATCCACGCAAAAGAAAACTCTTCCGCCGGTTACCCTTTTGCACACTAATAAGTTCTCATAGCCTCATGTCACATATTTTAAGTTCCGAACAAAATTTTAAGGGCCACTTTGGAACCTAGGATTATGGGGAACTATAAATTGAACATTTGGATATAGCATAGAAAAACATAGGAATTTGATACGCGAAGGAAACTGATGCTGCAACATAAGGAATGTCCGAGGCTCATCGTAAGGCTCGTTTTGAGTTGATTCCGGCCTATCCAAACAAAAATTGCTATGTTTTTGCATTTCCGTGATCCAAAATGGGACCTAAAATTCTTCCGTTTTTCTTGTTCCAAAGGGAACCTGAGTTAAATTTACAAAAGAGAAACCATATATATCTAATAAATGGTTAAACATTATTTATTTTATTTTAAAACCCAAAAGTTTGATTTCCGGTGGACAATCCTCAGACATTAAGATCTTCTCACTAGATCCTGGAAACCCCAGAACCCAACATGTTATAGTTAGTTATGCTTCCACTCATATAGCACATATGCATTCCTTATTTTTGTTTCGATGTTTTCATCTTTTCAGCATATCAGGAATGATGTTTCAACTTTGAAAGAGTACGCCATTGATGTAGATGAGGCTGATGCCCACCCAACTTGATGTAATAATGGGTTAAATAATTAAATCCTTGGGTGATCCATACACAATCTTCGTATAGTTAAGCAGCATAACTACTGTAGTTCTAACATTCAACCAAATCATAGGGTGCACCAGTATAACTACTGTAGCTCTAACATTCAACCAAACCATAGGGTGCTCCATAGCTCATTGTGCCACCCAGCTAGATCCATCTGTATTTAGTTGTGCATAAGGTTCATTATTGTCTGTTGAACAGCAAGTGAACAGCAAAGGGATCAGTATATAAACTCAATTCAACAAACAATAGCACACTACAGCATAACAAAGTTGATATATTGTCACATATAATAAAGCCATCAACGGGGCACATGTCGAGCAGTAGGCAGGGGATGACCAAAGAAGCTTCTGCTATTTCATGATCTGATAGCACAAATGCAGGTAATAAGGTTTCAAAGTCAAAGGTACATCCAGCTATGCTACTACAAAACTGATAAGGTAACAGATCCATCACTCCAACACAAAATGGCAACAGGAGGCAAGGTCTGCTTTAGTTCAACTTCTCAATTAGTTCGTTGATTTTGTCGCCACGGTTGCCTGAGTCACCACCATCCTTGTAGGGTTTCCTCTTCATCTGTAGCCTCCTCTCTGGACACTTGAGTTTGAATGGCATGAGGAACTTTGATGCTTCTCGAAAGTGCGGCCCAACAGTGGCGATCTCATGCACAACATCTTCCAAGCATATGATGCCGTGATCTCCAAGAGCCTGTTTTAAGCAAAGGCACACAAGGAGACTTTCAATGTAATTCACAAGTTAAAACTGAATCTGAAATCTCCATAAGCCTTTTTAACCACCTTTATGTTTTCTCACTCCGCAGCGAAAAAATAGTGTATGATGAGAATGCTTATATAATCTCAAATAGTTTGCTATTCTGTGATCACTGGATTCACAAAAAATATTCTTGGCGATAAATGAGCTGACAAAATGAACTGATCATCCAAATTGAATTGTTGTTATTAGCTATGACCGGATCTTCTTAGCCTAATTAACACTAGTACCCATAATTGGTGACTGAGGGCATGCTAGTTCATTATTGTCGCATAGCCTGCAGCATTGGCTATTTCAATTTGTTTTGATTGGATCTTCTCAGCCTAACAAATACTAGTACTCAGAAGCCTGAACCAGTGACTGGGGGATTTAATTCTTTATTCATGAGTAACCCCCAGTAGTTACTTCAATTTGCTATAATCTCTTTCTTTCAAAAAAATAAAGGGGCTATTGCGTTTCTACCCTTCCTTTGAAGGTCAGTTTTGATTTTACCCTCGCTTTTTGCAATGTTGCGTTTTTACCCTCGTTCTGTTAAAACGAACACTCAGTTTACCCCTCTTTGTAACTCGTTAGCGTTTTCTTTTAAAAAAATTAGAAAAAAAGGAGAAAACCCTGGGTAACAAAACCTTTGGACAAAAATACCCTTACCAACATTTCTCCTCATCGTTCCCTCTCTCCTCGTGTGTTCCCCGTCTCCTCATCTCGCAAAGGAACCCGCAGGCTAGGTTTGTCGCGGCGGCGCAGGTGGCTAGGCGGCTGGCGCGGCGCTAGCGGCCATGCCAGCTCACGCGAGGCCACGTCCCCTCCTCCGTCGAGTCCGCAGCACCACTTCCCAGCGTCAGTCCGCAACCGTAGCGACATCTTCCCGCACTCGCCGGAATTCATATGCCGTCACCATCCGCCTCTCCGCGTCGTTCTCCCTCTACAGTCCAAACCAATCAACGTGAAGTCTCTCCCAACGCACCAATTATCTTCTCCAATAGCGCCTCCTAGCTTGAGATCGAATTGTGCCGACCATGCTCCACTGTACCGGCCATGGCGCCGCCATGTCCTAGTGCCCACGGACGACCTCCGATCCCTCGAGCGACCAAGGCCAGCAGCCACGAGCACCTGCACCCGCCTCGTCCTACCGTCGCGAATGCACACGCACGCAAGCACGCGACACCGGCGAGCAGCGGATCAGGCAGCACCGCCGTGCGGTGCCTGCTTTGATCTTGTGACATCAGGATGACATCACGATGACATGCTCTTGACTTATGGCCGTTTTCCTTCATAAAAATAAATCCTGTAATACACCTCCAAATACACCATTGTGAACATGGTCCATGGTGAATCGCGCACACACCACACCATTACATTGGTCCACAATTTTTTTTAAATAATAGGGGTAAAATCACAATGAAATCAGAAAAGAAAGGGTATTTTCACAAGGGCAAAGTTGTCTTTGTCAAGTCCATTTAACACCGTTAGCTTTTGTTAACAGAGCAGGGGTAAACTGAGTGTTCATTTTCGCAAAGCGAGGGTAAAAATGCAACATGGCAAAAAGCGAGGGTAAAATCAAAACGGGCCATGAAAGGAAGGGTAGAAACGCAATAGCCCCAAAAATAAAATGCTATAATCCAATCTTCTTAACCTAAAAAATATAGAACTCAAAACTGGTGACTCAAGTTCCTTGCTACCGGTCGTCCACAGTTCATAATAATTTGCTTATAAATATATAGAATATGATGCCAAAGCATACCTTCTCAATTAGATCATTGCTGGTAAGAGGGAAAGGCTCCTTGTCCAAGAACCCACGGCCCTTCTTGTAAATAAGCTCTTTCACATTCTTCAAGTTCGGAAACCTATTGTGACACAGCAGCAGAGCTGAATTATATCAACAAAAACAACAAGATAGTCTATCACAGCCTTGGAAAATGAAAATGTTGCTTTCATTCGGTTAAGTTACCCGTAGGTGACAAATGGTTCAACCATAAGGAGCCTCTTCAGCGTCAACTCGGTGGCCTTGAGGAACACCCCAGTGAGGACCTTCGTCAGTCGCAGCTTCCTCAAAACCTTCCTCATGTGCGGATGCAAGTCCACGGAGCTACAATCACACGCATCAATCAATCAATCAAACAAACAACGCTGCCTGTTAACACCATTGACGACGAACAAAAAAAGAACAGTGAAGTGTCTGTTCCGCTGCCAGGACTACCACCACCTACCCAGGTATGCGAATCGCGAAGACGAGCTTGGAGCCGAGCGCCTCGACGGGGGGCTGCTTGCGGACCTTGAGGCGGGTCCGCATGCGCAGGAAGTCGCGCTCCTTGTTGCGGAACGCGGCGACGAAGTCCTCGGGCCGCTTGACGACGACCCTGTGCTCGTCGCGGATGCGCTGGCGCTTCGCCGCCCTGCGCTCCCGGTTCCGCACCGCCCAGTCCACGTTCTCCTTGCGCTTCTGCAGCTTCGACTCCTCCACGTACGGCAGCTGCCCCGGGGTGCCCTCCACCGCCATCGGCACGATTATCCGCGACGGTTCTTCTCCATCGGCACCCATCCCTTCTCCTTTCCGCGGGCGGGTTCCGCCGGCGGCGACGGCGGCAAGGACGAGGACGGGGAAGGAGGCGGCGGCCGGGAAGGAAGGGGGCGGCGAGGGTTTCTGAATCGTGAGGATTTTTGCTGCTGGTGTCCGCTGGGGTGTTAAGGGGACTAGGTGGGCTGGGCCGATGAAGTGTGGGCCCACAAGACCCATCTGGCCCGGTTAGGAAATTGGGCCTTTGGTGTGCGTGTGCTTGGGCTTTGGGTTCCAGTTGGGCCGGAGATCGGCAGGTGGGTCCCACCTGCCGTAACGGCGGTCGGCGTGGGGAAAACGTGCGAAGCCTTCTCTTGTCGCCGTCCAGGTCCAAATCCAACTTCTAGCCGTCATCGAGCCGCCGCCGCCGCCGCCTCCGGCAGCCTCGCACGAAACGCGGCGGAGCCTCCCGCCCCAGCCTCATCCTTCGTCGGCGAGCAGCAAACTTTGGGGCGTGATCGCTGGAGCTCTCGCGGCCTCGAACCGGGAGGAAGGTATTGTGGGCTCCTGCTCCAGCCGCTGGCTACTTTCGGTTTTGTGCGCACGAGTAATGGTTTGGACAGGCGGTTTCTAGATCACGGTGGTGGTAGTACTAGTGCTGATCCGATTCTCTCATCCAGCCAGGTTGTTCCAGGGGAGTTTGTGCGTTTCTGCAATTTCTTCAGATTGCTGGAAACCTGATGGCTGTAGGGTGTAGACTACTTTTGTCATGGGTAATTACATTTGGGGGTGCTTCTGATGAAGCAGGGAGCTCTCTTGTTGTTAGGTATATCGATTATTTTTTCCCTAAAGCACTGTCCTTGTCCGTCTCGCATCCAGCTTGCTAGGAATTGGATTTTAAACTTGCTAGATAGACCTGGTCTAAATGAACGAAAGCAAATTCAATGAAGATTTTGATTCTGCGATGAACGGTCAACCTGACTACTGGGTGCACATGGGCATACAGGACACAGTTAGCCCCCCTCCCATATGCTAAGTGATGTATCTAACAATTTGCGCATGCTTCGGTTTCATGAGCATTCTTAACCTAACTATAAATCTTCCCATTTGCTTACTGGGCAGGATGAGCGCAATCCTGATCATACAAATAGCATATTTTTTCTTATCGTTGAATATATCGTTCATGAATTTCTCAAGTTTCTGTTAAACAATGGCGAATAGCTGAGGTACTAATACTAGACGTTTGTTTTACAAGTGGGATACATTTTGAAATGTAAGTCTGTTGTTGGCAGTTTGCGAGCAGCTGTAGTGCTACTTGTACACTGAACTAACTCTAATTGCTTCCTTTCTTAATTGAAGGGGAGAGCCGCTGCCCTTTTCTTTCAAAAAGAAAATAACTATAAGTTGTCCTGTGCTATATTGGTGCTTATGGACTTACGGTTTTGTTTATTCTGCTCATTCAGGTTACAATCTTCTTTAGAAATATACAATATGGCTGCGGTTGATACAGCTACCAAGGAGATGGAGGCATTGCATGTAGGACAAAATGAAGAAACCAAAGTAGGTAGCCTCAGTCGTTTCTTTTATTTCCATATTCCATGAAAAATGTTGTTTCTACACAACGCAGAGCAGGTTTGCTTTGGCATCTATGTAAGAACAGGAGGGGGTATTTTGTTTGCAGAGTTGGTCCAGTTGCAGTCATGATGACTGCTTATTGTTCTTGTATATTCATTTGTTCCATGTTGCAACCATGCTTTATCTTAATTCACCTTTTTAAGTAATGACCAGAATTGCACTAACAGTGGTCGCTAAACTTTTGACTAGGTAGCATCGGTAGCTTCCCCAGAACTCAATTTGAAATTGAAAATGATTAGACAAATTCTTTATTTACATGGATTAAGGAACCCTATGCTATAGTGACATCCCCTTCCTTTTGCAGGCAGATCCGATTAAAGAAGGCAAATCTGCGAACAGCAATGGTGTGGTTCCTGCAGCTCAGTCTTCATCACCAGAGGATGATGACGAAGCACAAGCTGATGATCCATCTCAAGATGGAGCACAAGGTGGCACTCTGCCTTGCAAGTTCTTTTTGCCAAATTTCTCATATAAGGCTGAAACACTTTTATTGCATCTAGCATTTGGGGTAAGGTTAGTCTAACAGTTGCCTTTGAACTGGATATCTTCAGAAGCTGCAAAGAAGAAAAAGAAGAAAAACAAATCCAAGTGAGTTCTACTGTTGAATTGGACCATACATTTTTTGTTTTGTTTTGTCTCTTTCAATTTATGAGGATGTCCCATGTCTTCTGTAGAAAGAAGAAGGGTCCTCTTCAGCAGACAGATCCTCCATCAATACCTGTTGACGAGCTTTTTCCTTCAGGAGAATTTCCTGAGGGTGAAATTCAGCAATATAAAGATGAGTAAGTGCAACTCTATCACCAGTTGTGGAATTTGTATAGAATTAAACTATCCTATGTGAGCATATGTTAATTTGTTACCATATGAAAACCTTCACATCTTAAATGCATTGAAGGGAAAAAAAAATAATTTCCCCATCCTTTAACTATGATGATACTGAACTGATGTTAGGAACTGCCATTAACCGCTTACAAATATGTACACTATTGATCTTCAGTAATTTATGGAGAACAACTAGCGAGGAAAAGAGGGAGCTCGAACGACTGCAAAAGCCAATTTACAACTCTGTTCGCCGAGCAGCAGTAGTTCATAGACAGGTTTGGCATGAATTTACAGCATAATCTTAATCCTATGTGGTGTTGTTCTCACAAAAAATGCGATGTGGTGTTGGTTGCAATTCTACAATGTTCTGATTTTCTAGGTGCGGAAATATATGAGGAGCATTATTAAGCCTGGGATGTTAATGATTGATCTATGCGAAACACTGGAAAACATGGTCAGGAAACTTATCAAGGAGAATGGACTGCAAGCTGGCATTGCCTTTCCAACTGGATGCTCCTTGAATTGGTATGTTATTCTTCTATAGCGTTTCCATTGGTATGATATACATCTGCCGTGTTTTCAGTTCTTCATTCCATTCTTGTTGTTGGTATGTTGTATCGCTCAGTCTGAGCTTCTTCCTGTTTTTAATATAATCAGCAGCTCTCCTTCTTGATTCGTTTTTTTTTATAAAAAAAATCTTTATTCCATTCACAAACTGATGAGGAAACCCAATTCTTAGGGTCGCAGCTCACTGGACTCCAAATGCTGGTGACAAAACTGTGCTACAGTATGATGATGTGATGAAGCTGGATTTTGGAACACATATAGATGGTCCGTCAATCTTTGCCTTGTTTATCCTGTATATGAGCTTTTGTTATGATTACCTCTTTAGATTTCATGTGACTTAGCTTATTTGTTCCAGGGTACATTGTTGATTGTGCATTTACTGTTGCATTCAATCCTATGTATGATCCATTGCTTCAAGCAACAAGAGATGCCACAAATACAGGGATCAAGGTAATTTCAACATGTTCCTTTGCACCCTCTGTGGGCTGTGCTTCTAAGTTTAGGTGTAAGAGTGCATGATTTCAGTTAGCACCTTTGCCCATGTCATTTTCCTGTAGTGTTATGCATGGTTGTACTGAAGTGATATCCTTTGCTCCAGCGTGATATGATCTTGTGCTCATTGGGATAATGATTTCCATTACATAATTATTGTGTGTTGGCATCTCTCTCTAACTCCTGTATATTGTTCTCTGTCTTGGCTTAATTTGATTTTATCCTTTATATATGGCACAGTCTGAAATTATGTTTCTTCTGTTGCAGCATGCACTCTTGAACTTTAATATGCCTTGGTCACTTCATTGTAGGAAGCAGGAATAGATGCACGGCTTTGTGATGTTGGTGCTGCAATCCAAGAAGTAATGGAATCATATGAGGTTGAAATCAATGGGAAAGTTTTCCAAGGTGCTACCAACTTTTGATTTTCTATTCTGCGAACAATATAATGTAGAAAAGGCAATCACATTTGATAGTACCTTTTTGTACGTGACAGTAAAAAGTATTCGGAACCTCAATGGACATAGCATTGGGCCATATCAGATCCATGGTGGAAAATCAGTTCCGATTGTGAAAGGTGGAGAACAAACAAAAATGGAAGAGGGGGAGTTTTATGCTATTGAAACTTTTGGATCTACTGGTATGTTAGTCTTTGTAGTTTCAATTGGTTGATGGAAATATCGTAATGTGTCATCATCACTAGTTTTAATTAAAATAAAAGGGATTAGTCAGTTAGCACTTCACTTATATCTAGAATGGTCCTTATGGCGGCACAGCATAAATTTGGCATCCCTATTTAGACATAAGTTCAAGTCCTCGATGACTTTTACATTTTGTATGATTCATGACATTTTCAGGAAGGGGATTCGTCCAGGAGGACTTGGAATGCAGCCATTACATGAAGAACTTTGACGTTGGGCATGTGCCTTTGAGGGTAGCAAAGGCTAAGCAACTACTTGGGACCATCAACAACAACTTTGGAACACTTGCATTTTGCCGCCGGTACTTGGACCGCCTTGGCGAGACGAAATACCTCCTGGCTCTGAAAAATCTCTGTGATAGTGGTATCATTCAGGTATGTGAAAAGCTCCATCTCGACTCCATTTTCTGAACCGTGTTGTGGACACCGTTATTCATTGTCTCCTGCTCTGTTCACACTTCGCAGCCGTATCCTCCATTGTGTGACGTGAGAGGGAGCTATGTCTCGCAGTTTGAGCACACCATCTTACTCCGGCCAACCTGCAAAGAGGTCATATCCAGAGGCGACGACTACTGATTGCTGTTGCACAGGCTCCTGCTGTATTCACACTGTTTTTTTTTTTTTGCACAACCTGTGTGGCTGTTCCCATCTGTTTGAGTACTTGGGACCATATGGACAGTCCAACAAATAATTTGGTACTATATTGCTCTGATATTTGAGTTTGGAATATGTGGAAGCGTGTTCTTTATTTTCCTGGTAAATTGGATCTTACTGCATTCTTCTCTGGATAGGATTCGTGATTGTTTGTCGTATAAGTTGTTGTACCGTAGACATCTGCCGTTATGCTTTTGGATGTACTATACTGCTAGCCTCAAGTCGCTAGTTTATCCTGTTAGCCTCAAGTCGCCAGTTTATCCACAGCAATCTGGATACAAAATCGAACCATGCAATTTAAATGAAATGAAATTTCTAAAAAAAAAATATAACTGGTGTGAACGAAACTGGCCCGAAAACAAAAACAGCGACAAGTTAATTGCTGCTAAAAAAAAGAAGGAACTAAAAAAAAGAACTCGAGCAATATTTTCGAGCCGCAAATTCAAAGAGCATATGGCCCAACCCGCTCAATTTGGGCCCAGACCAATGCGGCCTTCCACCATGGGAGAGAGCCCTCGAACTACAGGCCCCACCTGCAGCGAGCGAGGACGTGGGCATTTCCGGAACCGCTCCCCGTCTAGGGTTTTATCTGCGCGCCCTATATAATCATCTCCCCTCCCACCCGCCGCCATCTCCGCATTTCCTTCTTCCCGTGGGATCCCAGCCGCCGCCGCGAGACGAAGAGCTCGGCGACTCCCAGGTCTCGCGAGAAGATGGTAACTATCCCTCGAATCCCTTCTCTTCTCCTCGGTCCTGGATATGCCAGTAGCCCATTAGTTCGTCGCATCCATGTTCTGTAACCGCGTCATGAGTTGTTGCTGGGTAGCAAGTTGCTTGTCCTGTTCTATAGGCGATGAATGTTTTCTAGACCGCGACGTTGCTGTGACCTTTTAGTGGATTATTACCGTGCAAGAGATTGGTCAGATTATGACTTTGTGTTGCGGATATCCCTGTTTGATTGACGACCCAAGTAACCATGTGCTCTATTTCGTACAATCTCTGTGTAAGTTGCTGTTGTGGCTTTGTATTAGCTGTATCCTAAGCTATTGCTGCGACCTTGGAAAAGCTTATAATGTCAATTACTGTCTTTTGGTGTCACCGGGCTTATGCCAGTTCATCACTTGTATGCTATGCTTGTGCTGATATAATTCTGGTGCCATTTCGGCTCTTTGTAATTGCACAGTGTACGTTTGACATTGTGCTGTGGTTGTTATAGAATTCGAAATGCACTGGTAGATGAACAGGTTAGATCCTAAAAAACCCAACATTGTAGATCCTAACATGTGTGTGGGTGATTGTTTTCTTTAGCAGTGGCAATGAGTTTTTCTTTTTTGCTAGTGTATTAGTATTTTGTAGTCCATTAGTGTCATCCTATATCATTGCTTTGTCTAATCATTTGTGAAATAAATCTGCAGCCGAAGCAGATCCACGAGATCAAGGACTTCCTTCTCACCGCGAGGAGGAAGGATGCCCGTTCAGTGAAGATCAAGAGGAGCAAGGATGTTGTCAAGTTCAAGGTGCGCTGCTCCAAGTACTTGTACACCCTCTGTGTCTTCGATGCTGAGAAGGCAAACAAGTTGAAGCAATCTCTTCCCCCAGGTTAGCACAGTTCACATGATATTGTTTCTGTTCTGGTATACAAAAGCTCCATTCTGGTAGTAGCCTGGAATTACCCACACTGCTGATGGTCTATTCAGTTATCTATTTTTGTTGGTTTGGTGCCATTTTCTTTGTTTAGAGTATCTGGCAATTAGCCGTCCCTGTGAAGATGAAAATTCGGTCCAAAGATGGTTGAAGACTGGTTTTAGCTTCAAGCCATCTTGACATGTCTTCTGGATTAGCGGGTGGCTTGTGGCTAAAACCAATTTTGAGAACCATCAATGATGGCCAATAATAGCTATGAGATCTGAGGGACTTGTATGATCGTTTTCTTTATCAGCTTTCACTCTGAACTAAGTTCATTGTTTTTTGGTATGTTTTCTAATTGATCAGGCTGTGTCCCATTGAAGAAAATATTATTTGACCATAGATGAATGATTGATTAGTTTTAGCTTCAAGCCTTTGTTGTCGACTCTTTGACATATAGGCTTGTGGTTAAAACCATTCGATTCTAAGTTCATCGATGATGGGTAATAGCTATGAGATCTGAGGGACTAGGTTATGTCTCTTTTTAATAGTCCTAAATGCTTGTACCTTTGGTCATCTGTTTTCTGATTACATTTTGCCTTCCGGTTGTTGACACTGTCCATTTTGATTTGTCAAATGAAATTTTCCATCGAATGCACGAATCCACTATGAAGTTCTGCTTTTTTGACTACTTAATGTCCATTGCAGGTTTGAGCGTCCAGGAGGTTTGATTGGATGCTTGACAATGTCGAGATGAACTACAAAAACCTCTTTACCCAGTAGCAGAGCATGTTATTCTATGTACTTTTGGAACCTAAGCTATTAGACCTGTCAGTGTTGGATTTGTGGATCTTGAATTTTTGGAGAAATACCAATTTACCTCGTTCAAGTATGCACCTTTCGGTTTATTTTTTATATGACTGCACGTTTCTGTTGATTTATATCTGTTCACCTTCCATCATATGTCCAAGGTTCCATCATATGTCCAAGGCAAACAGTCTGCCTTCAGGAAATCTCGTGTCGTCTGTCTGTAGAAAGCCCAAGTAGGCTGGCACGGCTTGGTATGGGCCTAGAATATGATGAAGATCACAGGACTTGCGCTAAATATTGAGCTGTTTTTTATAATGATCACAGCTTGCCTAGTGAAAAGTCTTTTTGGTTAATGAGGAAATGTTGGTAAGGACAAAAGAGTACAATCGGTTCATGCTCATCAAAGCATTAGGCTTTTGTTTTAGTTAACCGATTCTGCTGATTAAATTGTGACAACGTACTGTTTCCGTATCTTCTGAAAACAAACTATATGACAGTACTTGGGAAATAACTCCGATTGGCAGAAAAAAGAAGGGGTTAAGAGACCCTCCTGGCCCAACCCTAGACACTGTCATTTTTAGGGTAAAAGTATTCAAGGATGTCTGATGAAGTTCGTGTTATTTGGCTTTATTTTCTTGTAGATTGTGCAGGAATCTTGCTGTTTTCATGTCAAATGAAATTTTATGTAGGTTCATAGTTTTGTGAATCAAGAAAACCATTACTATAACTTTGAATCAAGAAAACCATTAATCAGAAGCATCGTCAATTCGTCATTATCTCTAAAGTTTTGCTTGGGGTCATAGAGCCAAGTTGATTACCGAAGCGTCATCACACACCAAGTGCGTATAGTTGAAACTTGAAACCAAGACAAAATTTGGCGGACTACCCTCGATCCTCCCCATGTCGATATTTGGAGGATTCATGCTCCGGAAGAATGGAAATATCCCCGCAAATCGGCAAATGTTACAGTTCGAACTAGGAATTTTGTATCAGTCGCATGGTAGCATTCAATCTCGTGACGATTTATTTAGAATTTGTTGCCCCGTCGAATTAGTATTGCGCAACATAATGCTGACATCGGCACCACAATCGACCACGCACACCTGTGGCCAACGTTGGCTAAGGTGTAGAACGTGACGACGTTTTGCATCATGCTGGATCTAGAAGGTGATCCACTCTATTGCACCACGGCATTGTGAGTCTCTTCTGCAAGATCGGCCTACATGGTCTGTCTCTCATTCTTGCTGTGGGCCGGCCGGCCTGCATTGTTCCTAGATACCGGCCCGGATCGGCGGCCCCAACACAATGCATGCGCACGCATGTGGGATGTAGTAGCATGTAGCCTGGCAATGAATGATCCGTGCATTATCTCCATGGGACCATGGCTAAGGTTTTCTTGTCCTCCCTTTTCCGGAACCCGGACTGACTATGCCTATGCCTATGTGCAATGATCACGAAGTTTATCTCCAAAACTTGCAGCAATCTCATTAGTAGTGTTCCAACACGACGTACCGATGCAGAATTTCACCAAATAGTACTGCTACGCCTGAACAATTAGCCACCACTGTCAGTGCATAAGAACAAACACGACACACTGTCGGTTATCAATCGATCTCTGAATTCTGATGCGTTAGCTAGCTTCGATTCTCTGGCATAATAATGCATGTCAGCCATTTGCCTGCCTGCAGTCATCTGCAGATGGCGATCGATCGTTATGGAAGGGAAGGGAACCTGATCGAGGTTCATCTCACCATCATCTCTGCGATGATGCCCATGCCCACGTTGGCGCCCCGACATGCTGTTCAGCTGCCACATGCGCATGGGAAATTTAACAAACTTTGTATATAGATATAAACGAAAAATGCCAAAAATAATTCCGTTTCTAGTGCAAGTGCTGCGACTGTGCGAGAGCACATGCTCACCAACTGTTTTCAGTTGCCTCACTGTATGATCCCTCATTCTTCAAAAAAACTGTATGATCCCTCTCTGAGTGATGATCTGTCTGGACCATGCATATACATGCGGCTCCTTGACAGTATATGCAGCAGCAGATCTGGAGTAGATTAATTATTGCTAATCACGATGCTTTGGGGGCAGGGTCTCTGTCTCCCCCCTGTGTCAGCATGATGGGTGCCAGCATGGTAAAAGAAAAGTTATTAGTTCACTTGAAGCTTTTCCCATTTTATTCAGATCAGTTGTTAGGAATAAGGCATGCAAATTAGAATTCCTGTACGCTACTAAAAAAAGGCAGAGATACGGATCGCAGGCACATACCATCACTTCGTCGCATGTACATATATACATGCGTTCGGATATCCCATTTTATGTTGTAAGTGATACCAACGTAGTTCGTATTCCGTCCATTCCAAAATTGTAAGACATCATTCTAGAAAAAAAAAAAAAAGATGCTTACGGAGTATGTATCTAGGAAAGGCAGAACAATTTACAATTTAGAATGACTCGAGTAATAATTTTCATAATGGAAATCACATTATCAGGCATCAATGATATTAGATAAATCCAACGCTTAACCTTTCTAAGCGAGTTAATGCAATAAAGTAATAGTCTTTGTACTTTGTTCGTGTATATAGTATAGTAGTTCCTTTTCGCAAAAAAAAAAAAAAAAAGTACAGTAGTTCCTTGCATATTGAGCAAAGGCACCAAGATACTTAAAATGGAATCCGACCGTACCAAATCGAGAGTGGAGCTAAACCATCTTTAATATATCCCTTTTATTGCTCTTCGAGACCTTGGGTCGATTCACGATTGCCACACAGTTTTGTTTTTCCATTTCGAGAGAAAAAGGTGGAGGTGTTGCTTGCTTTTCCAGGTAACTTTTGCTCTTTAATAACCAAAAAAATTGGGTTCGTGCCCATGTAGCTTTTACTTCTCTTGTCCTTATGCTTTCTTCGAAGAAGAGGTGATTAGACTGAGGTGTACATTCCATTTTTTTTTAACATCTAACTTGCTTAATAGCTCGATTTTGAACTATGAAACGAGGTATTGGACGCCCTCAAACTATTAAAACTAGGCAAACTTGGTCCTTAAAACTGATTCCAAAGGTGGTTTTATACTTTCTAAAAACAATGAAAATCTAGGTTGATCTCTAAAAGTTGTAATTAATTTATTTAAAATAAAAAATGGAACTAGTTAAGTTTTCATATAAATATGTTATCCATCTATTGACGCTTTTTTTTTAAAAGGGTCAGCAAAGGAGTCCCCTACATATATTTTAAGTATTTTATATATATGTGAAAAAAGCAGTACAAGGTACAGAAGATTACAATGCAAGCATTGCCCAAAGGTGAAAAAAGGGAATACATATTAATGAAAAATCTCACACCACCTATCTAATGCTTCAGCTGTTTTCTCAGCCTTGATACAAACCAAGCTAAGTTCTTCTTTGAGTCTTTTCTTCCATTGTACCAGGTTGAAGTCTTTCCTGTCGAAGATGACTCCATTCCTGGTAGTCCAGATAATCCAGCAAGCAGTGATAACCAATTCTCTGAAGATGTGACCGTTGACCTGATTTCTTGCATCACATATCATGTCAAGGGGATCAAGGTTGAGGTTCCAGGAGATGTTCACAGAGTTCCAACAAGCACTTGAGAAGGGACATGAGAAGAAAAGATGGAAGCAAGTTTCTTCAGTCGAAGAACTGAACACACGGTTGTAATCATCAAGCTGTCTGTTTTTCCTTTTGAGGATGTTTCTAGTGCTGAGTCTGTCAATGAGCAATAGCCAAAAGAAAAACTTGTGTATTCCAAGGTTTCCAGCAGACCAAATCCATTTGAAGAGAGGATAGGCTTGTTGACTGTCCATTAAAATTTTGTAGGTCTTGGAGGCAGAGAAGGAGGATGATCCCTAAGAATAAACCCAGGAGTCCTTAGAGTTGATGTTTTTGTGAAGACTGTTCCAGGTGAGTAGAACCCAGGCGACCTCTGCATGATTGACACTCTATTTAGAGTCCTTTTGACATTATTTGTTTTAGATAAGTACCTATGGAGCACGACTGCAAGCAATAAAGCAATAGGAGTAAAAAAAATTAACTTTTTTAGGTAAATAGTCGGTACTACTTTCATAACTTTGTTCATACCTTTTTAGAGATCAATCGCTATTTTTATTAATTATTTTAAACTTAGAAAACCACAAACGAAAACCATCCAGAGGAACAAACTCGTCGGTTTCAACAGTTCAGAGGTACCTGTTACCTAGTTTTGTAGTTTTAGTGTTGAAAATTTGATTGAGTGTACTTTACCCTTGACTGAAGGATAAAGTCTATTTTCAACAAAATCAGATACTAGACACCCTCTATCTATTGACATCAGACAACTTTGGTTAGTCTCAAAAGATGTTTCCTCTGTTTTTGAAAGTAATAATAATCCTATTTTTAAATATTAAAATGTATGTTCATATATGTAAAAGTCAAATACAATTGAAAGTATGCATATTTACGTATTAAAAAAACAAATATTCACTGTTTAGAGCCTAAATGTTATGAGTGATCTTTGTTTATCTTTTAAGGATTGTTCAAACGGACTAAACTGTCATTAGGCGACCGGTGAAACCAAGTCAACTGAACCAAGATACTCCTATTTGGGATCCTATCCTAACTTTCTTATCCATATGGATTTTCTACACCTACCGTTGCACGTTCTTGGGTGATGATGCTACGGCCAGTGCCCGTGTACCGACTGCTGGAATAATACGCGATGACAGGAGGCAGAAGAAAGAGGAGAATAAATACTCTGGCAGCCGGTTTACCAACCGGCGATACGTCATAATACAGTAGTTACGAGATCCCTATCAATTAAATTATTCATCGGCAGCGACTGCATTATCATTCCAATGCTGACCCAATGGCATGGGATGATCATATATGCAGACATGCAGGTAGCCATCTAGAATCTGCTAAAATCCGTTCATTTTTTTTTTTCGGGTCGGGATTGGATAGATTACATTACATGTCTTCCCCATTTTTAACGTGGAAATTAAAATGGAGGAGAGCAGCTGCAGCAATCCCATATCAAAATCAGTGATTTTTTTTTTTTAAATTATGGTAAAGTCAGAATGCTGCAGATCAGAGGAAGCTGCGAAGTGTCGGTAGGTTATCCGATTTGCGACTCTGCGATGCGTGCACGGTGCAGTGCAGGAGTTGACCAAACTAGGTTTGACTCCGTGCGTGCTGTGGTTTGCTGAAAGCAATCAAAGGTTGGACTGGGGCTCACGTTTACGTAGTTTAGATGCTCTGAAAGTCTTACAGTCTTACTCATCGGGGTTCTTACCGTCCACTTCCAGTGATCCAGAGCTTTACTTGTGATGTTCATTTCAAAGGCAAGGTTTTAGATATTTGGAAGAGGCCGTGAAACTTGGACTACTACTCCCTCAATCCTCCTTTTTAATTGTCTTCTCACGTTTTCAGAAATCAAGCATACCAAAATTATTAATATTTACGATGCATAATAAGTATCATTACCTTTATCATTGTATATATTTTCATAATACACTCATGTAAAGATGAAAAAATGTTATAAGTATTTTGTATATGTCTAGTCAATCTTTAAAGGTCCGAGAGACTATACTACCTTTGACAAAAAAAGAGAGTGTACAATACAACTCTAGATTTGTCTTTAGTGTAACTATTTTAAGTTCAATCAAAATGTATAAAAATATGAATATTTAAGACTCTAGATGAATGAATTATATTGAAAAAATGTAACTAGAGCATACAACTGAATAAAACCATCTTCAAAACATTTACTTGGCGTAAATATCAATGCTCATTTATAACTCTGATTAAACTTTAGATAACTAGATTGAGTAGAACTAGAACATACTGTATTTTTCCTTTAGAACGGACAACGGAGGCAGTACTGTCTCGTACAGTGCCATCATCCACACCCATCCGGTACTTCTCGTTGGAAGAGCTTAAATAAGCTTATCTTTCAAACACACACGCTTCATCAAAAGATGAACTCATCCCATTGAGTCCCGGGAGTAGCAACGAAAAATTAAAAATCCGGCCAAGTAGCCCCTGTGGGAATCATAAAAAAGGTTTTGCGCCTTCTCAAACTGTTACTAAAAACTAAATCTTTTTTTTTTTTTTTTGCATGTTCTTGGAACTCCACTCTGCCTCTGCGGCCCCCAAGGCCCCAACGCTATGGAAAGCGACGCCTCACCTCAACAGACGCCGCCCGCGGGCCGCGGCCACTGGCTCCGTGGGGCCCGCACCCTCCTTTCCACGCAGCTTTTCCACAGCACAGTCGCCATTGTCCTCGCCGTCGCAGGAGCCACCGAGCTGCTCCCGCGGCCCCGCGTGCGCTCAACAGGCTCTCCCTCCTTTTTAGAGAGAGAGAGAGAGAGCGCGCGCAGAGGAGAGAGGAGAGAGAAGCACACCACGCCGCGCACGCACGGCACCAGGAGGGAGGAGGACACCGCCGCCTCCTGGTTGGGTTGGTTCGTGTCGTCAGTCGTCACCGCCTCCCGCAGCCAACCGGCGGCGGCGGGACTCCTGCTGGATGCGACAAGCCCACGACTGAGCAGGAAGCGGAGAGCCCTCGGCTCTTTTCAAGGATCGTACACTGCAACAGCAGCAGCTGCGGCCGCCTCGGGGCGAGTGTACTGTCGAGAGGAGGAACAAGAGACAAGAATCAGCTTCTTCTTCAGTTCTTCTCCCCCACCATCACCAGTCCACCACCAAGTGCTCAAGCTGCTCAAGGAGGAGGAGGGGGATCGGCCTCGCGGGATTCCGCCGTCAGGAGGTCTGTGCTGCTTCTCTTCTCCTCCCTCACCATCGCCTTCTCGTCTCTGGAGTCGAGATTCGTCCCCTGTTGGTTTTGGTCTTGGATCATTAAAAGCAAGCAAGCATCGGAATTCATTCATGGCGTTGGTTGGGGCCGTCGGAGATTTCGATTTCTTCCGTCTCTGTCTCTCGTTGATTGCTCCTGTGTCATTTCAATTTCGTTCACTCCGAACATTGGTGTCTGATGAAGAGTGCTTTAGTTTCTGCCAGGACTGTTTCTTCAATCTCTCCTCGTTTGATCGGTGCAAGCTGTAGAGCTCATCTCATCAGCACGAGCTTTTTGCCCCCAAGATTTGGTTCAGCTCTCAGCTCTCTCGTCTCCTCTCTCCATGTGCCAATGTCCGTGCACTGTATTTCTATTCCCTCCTCCTTTCAGGAAAATACATTCAGTACTACGTATACTACAGCTGAAGCCGATTCTAGGACGCACGAGATGGGGCATCCGACTTGGCTGGTCCTCGTTGGATCCGCGCTCCGCTTGTACTCATTGTAGCCCTTTCCGGACCCAATTGAATGCGCTCGCAACGAACAACGCCGTCCTACTCATTGTAGCCACCGTTTCTAGTACTCCTCTTTACGCCCTGCTTTACCTCACTTCCTCCTTTGCTACTGTGATAAACTGATAATGCTTCGTACGGCACTGTGGATCGTGCTTTCTCTGGGCTTCACTACCATCATCCCTTTTGCGTTGCTTCCATCTGCTCTGCCTTTTCTGTTGCTTCATCACGTGTTTGCTTGCTCTCTTGTTCTTATTATTAGTATGAAAAAAGGCGAAATCTGTTTTCAGCTGTTTGTTCTGCCTGAATTTGTTTGTTGCTCAATTGGCTTACTCGCAGCTGTATCACTCACAATTGGCTTACTCGCAGCTGTATCACTCACTGGATTAGTGTTTGGTGACAACTGCACTTTCTTTTGCCTCTCTTGATTAGACCCAACAAAAACAGTTTGGGGGGCTACCGACATGATCATTTGGATTTGCTGATCTGGTTGTAAAGTCGCAGCCTTTATTTCCATAGAGGTAGTTGGATAGATTCACTTTATCGACGGTTAGCCCAGGTTGTCCAACGTTAGCTCATCATCATTGTTCTCTTGACTGACTCCACTGCTTAATCATAATGCCCCATGCTGTGTACATGACCATATATGAGAGTGATCACAGTAACTGAACCAAGCTCTCAACACTGCGCAGGTAAATGTGCTGTAGGAGCTACAGCAGCAATGGCGTCGCTGGTACCCGGGGTCCTCCTGAAGCTGCTGCAGCACATGAACAGCGACGTCAAGGTGGGCGGCGAGCACCGGTCGTCGCTGCTCCAGGTGGTGAGCATCGTGCCGGCCCTCGCGGGGAGCGACCTCTTCACCAACCAGGGGTTCTACCTCAAGGTGTCCGACTCGTCGCACGCGACCTACGTATCGCTGCCCGACGAGCAGCACGACCTCATCCTGAGCGATACCATCCAGCTCGGGCAGTTCGTCCACGTCGACCGGCTCGAGGCGGCCACTCCTGTGCCCATCCTTAGGGGAGTCAGGCCGGTGCCGGGACGGCACGCCTGCGTCGGCAACCCAGAGGATCTCGTGGTCACTAGCTCCTCTAGCTTTCTTGGCAGTGGCAGCAAGGCCCAACCGTCCGTCAATGGCAGCAAGGCCCAACCGTCAGTCAATGGTGGTGGTTCCAAGGATGCCGCCGGTGCTTTGTCGCTGGAGAAAGAGCAGAGCAAGTTGGAGAAGATCAATGCTTCTGTCAAGAGCAATGGAACAGAGAGCAAGAAGCCCCAGCTCACCAAGTCAAACTCTAACCTCTCAAAACTGGCACTGAATGGCCTTTCAGTTTCAGACAAGAAGGACGTAGTTAGCTCAAAGGCAAAATCAACCAGCGCTAGGTCGACGCCTTCGTCTCCGACCAGCGTTCATTCTCTGCCCGCGTCGTTTGATAAACTCTCGAATGACATGAAACAGAGAGTAAAAACCAAAGGAGCAGATAAATCGTCACCGTCAAGGCTATCCTTGTTGGAAAAGGCTGCTTCTGTTCTGAAGGCTACTACGGCAGGCAGGAAGTCCTCTGTGGGTAACTCAGTCAGTAACACCTTATTGAGCTTTGAATCTGGGCCAAAGGCCTTGAGAAGAAGCTGGGAAGGGAAAACAGATGCAAAGGAGAAAGGCAATTCAGATTCAAAGCCTGCCAAAGCTGAAAAGAAGTCTGAGAATCGAAGCTCATCGGTATGTGTCAGCAATGCTTGTCATATATGGGTATACATATAAATGTGATGTCTTAATACTTGTCAAGTTTTCATCAATGTAGGATCAACAACAACGTAATATGTTAATATTTGTGAATTTTTTGTCATTATAGGATCTATAACTCAAGAACCTGAACACATGTGTTTCTTTTAAGAACATGTAGACCATAGAATTGCTTCAACTCACCAGTGATCCTATTAATATCTATGGACATGCAGTTTGTTTGGTAAATAATCTTTCTTGATTCTTACATGTTCAGACTCCTAGACGAAAACCAGTAGCAGAAGAGAAGCCATTGCATAAGGATGACAGTAAGATTCTGACTCCACCCAGGAAGAGCTCAGCAAGTGCTCCTGCAGAAGATTCTGACAAAGTTGTCAATAAGCTTTCTTCTCCTATAAGGAGGACATCAGGGGTTCTAAATAACCCGAATACCACAAATCTAGTGAAGGTTGCTGCAAGTAGCAGAAAATTGACAGATGCTAGCGCTTCATGGACAACGCTTCCTCCATCACTCGCTAAATTAGGAAAGGTATGACTGATTGAGTGTGCTCTGTTCATTTTCTAGCTGAGCCCCTGTGTTGTTGTTGACTGTTTTATGCATATACATTGTTGAAAGGGATAACTATTTTAGCCAAAAAAGGGGAGTATAATATCATTTTAGCGTGTGGTAGGGGAATGCTTCCTACTATTTACTTGGTGCCTAATGAGATGTTTGTTGTCACAGGAGCTTCTGAAGTACAGGGATGCAGCACAAATGGCTGCTGTTGAAGCCATGCAAGAAGCTTCAGCGGCAGAGAGCCTTCTTCGATGTTTAAGGTATTTTTTCCAAGCACATAACTTGCATGATCTTGCTAGTATAGAATTTATCTACATCCGAAGCTGCCAGGATTTCAAGACTTATGCACTCTACAGTAATTATAAAAATGAACAAAACATATCAATTTTGTAAAGGTTGGCCAGTTGGCCACTGTTGAACCCTGACTATACTCATTGACTTGCTATTTGGTTAAACATGTTCTTGAAAGGTTTTCATTTACTCATCCAATTTTTAACATGTCAATCCAAATCTACAAAAATCATATATCCATGCTTCACATGGCTTCTACTAGCCAACATTTCGGTTAGCTGCTGGTTGTTTTGTTGTCTATTTGAATTCTCACATGGCTCCTAAAATATTTTTGCCGATAATCTGCTGGCATGACATTTCAATTATCATTGCTCTAGCTGTCATGCATGACTAAATGATGCTATCACCTACTTGGATCTTTGTTTTGTCTCCCTTTGACCAGGCATGGACTTGCCATTATGTTTTGCACATGTTTAGAGTTCAGACTTCACATTCCCATTGTGTTCCTTTGCTCTACCGACAGTCTGAACACTTTTACTGAATGGCTGAACCCTGTAGCCCATGCTAGGCATGGATGGCCAGCCAGCTCTTCTTGTCGAAATGTTGCCAAGTAGGGATCCTATCTGTACACTGTACTTGCCACTGCACTATTGTCCTATTATTAAGTGTATTAACAACAATATGAAACTGGTTAGGAAAAAAATGCAATATGAAACCAACTGTTCTCACTGTGCTCCCTATTCTGACCAACAGCAATTGTGGATTTGGTTTGATCTGAAATTCTGATCAAAATGTGAAATTTACTGCTTTATGTATGTTACACTAGTTGTCCAAGAACTGCAATGCAAAATTCTATGATCCGGAAGCTTCGTGAATGTGTTTTTTTTTACTTTGCTTACTCACTGTCAGAATGCAATTTGAGCTTGGTCTGACCGTTGTATTGCTCTGATCAGCTCGTACGCGGAGGTGAGCTCGTCGGCGGAGGAGCAAAACCCACAGCAGGCCGTCGAGCAGTTCCTCGCTCTGCATGGAGCTCTCTCCCGAGCCACCATCGTCACGGAGTCTCTAACCAAGGCCACTGCCACGGCCTCCACCGCAACTTCACCAGATCGATCAGCAGCCGGCGACGCGTCAACCGCCGACGAGGAAACCCTGGCCGTCGCGGCGGAGCGCCGCCGCCGGGCGGCCTCCTGGGTCGGCGCCGGGCTCGCCACCGACCTCTCCGCCTTCTCCCTCTACAACCTCAAACCCGCCCCTGCCAGTGCCATCTCTCCGCTGGCCGTCGTGCTCGTGGACGAGTCAGCCAAGCCAGCGACAGCGGCGAAGGCGTCGCCGTCGCCGCCCGCAAAGTCGCGGCTGTCCCCGGCGAAGGGGAGATTGCGGGCTGGTTCCGCTGCCGCAGCGGCCGCCGCCGCCGCCGCTGCGGCGGCTGCAGCGCCTCCGCCTGATTGGGAGCGGGGAGGCGGCGCGGAGGAGCGGGGCGAGCTGGCGCGGCGGCTCGGGGAGGAGGCGCGGGGGTGGTTCCTGGCGTTCGTGGAGCGGTTCCTGGACGCGGACGTGGCGGCGGCCGCGCCGTGGGACCGCGACCGCGCGGCGCGGATGCTCCCGCAGCTGAAGCGCGTCAACGACTGGCTGAGCGAGATCGGGAAGCCGCCGGCGGAGATGGCGCCGCATCCGCCCCCGGAAGCGGACGGCGAGGCCGCGGCGGCATCCGCTGCGAACGGCGGCGTGCCGGAGGAGACGATAGAGCGGCTGAGGAAGAAGATCTACGAGTACCTCCTCACCAACGTGGACTCTGCCGCCGCCGTGCTCGGCGGCGGCGGCGAGGTGGCGCCGGCACCGGTGGCGAACGGGAAGAAGGGGTGACGGCGAAGGATGGGTTAACTGGGCCGTTAACTTGGCTGAGGCAAAACATGGGCCGGTCTGGATTCAAATGTAAAAATGGGCTGGATTGAGATTGTAGTGGTTATTTTGGTACTTCTCCCTTGGTGTTACAGAGAAGAAAATGGGTGGGCCTGATTGGATCCATAAACATCAAAGGCTAATTGTAAAAAGGCTGATTGGATGCGCTAAAAAATATATATTTCATGGTATGCCCAGTGAACCTCAGCTAATAGTTAGCTGTTCTATAAAAAAAAAATCTAATAGTTAGCTGTTAATAATTATCTCTAGATCTAAGCAAGTCTAGTTAATAACCTAACTAAGCGGTACCATGGTTGCACTCTCGCGTCACTCATGCCAAAGTGGCGCCCTCTAGGTCGTATTCTGTGAGAGAGAATATAATCCGAAATAAGCCGAGACTGAAATAAGGAAACATGGCCTAAGATTGTTTGGCACCACTACGGCGTGAGCCAAACACGTATGTAACTTACTTTGGCATGCCTAACATGTAGCGCAACAACTTCTGGTCACGAACCGGATAGATATTTCAGAAATCAAACATCTCACATTTGTATTTCGGCAGGCATCCAAAGCTAATCTAGCCCTTCCTTTCCTTCAAAAAAATTTAGCCCTTCTTCCAAAACAGCCACAGGGGAGGGGCAATGCCTCCCTGGGAAACGATCTGACACGCTGTTTACTAGGATGAGGTACCCTTCCTCCAAAGTCCAAAAGGAAGGCCATCCACAGTGTTAGAGCGAAGCTCCTAAATTGTTGAACCCCACATTAGATAATTGAGCTTGATTTGCTGTAATGAATTGATCCGGCACGGACGACAGACGTGCGCTCCGCTATTAATTCATTTGGGACTTGTGCTTCTTCTTTCACCGCTCTCCAAAGTTTTGTCATCACTTCTATTTGACATCGGCTTGTTGCAGTGGTGAAAGTGATGCTTCAAATTTACGTATCTCATCTGTCTGGATATCACTCCAAGACAACACTGTGGAAGGCCTAAGCGGCAGTCATCGTTTCTAAAACATCGACGAGTGGGTGCCTAATTGCAGCATCATTGGTTTTTGCTAGGCACTACGAAGGAGACAAGTAATATTCTTTTAGGAAAACATAAAACATTGACGAGAGAAGCGAGGTCAGTCAACACTATACATGGAGCTATCGATGTGTCGTGGACTAAGCTAGCTTGTGAAACACCTCATCGACCAAGATCATTTGTTAACTGCAAAAAATTAATGATGCTAATGTGCACAATTGATTGAATGAATCGAATAAGCAGTGAAAAGTCCATCACGCCAGCTTCTCCAATTAGGCAAAGCTTCTTTTGGCCACCAGACTTGTTGGATGCATGCCGCTAGGCCACGTCAGTTTATTCAAAGGAGCAAGAGAGATTTTTTTTATATAAAAAATTAGAGTTTGAGGAGAAAAATCAAAATACTACGATAATTGGGAGAGTAAAGTTTTTCTTCTTTTTCTCACACGAAAGTGGTCATCATCGCTTTTTCTTTAGCAGGTCCATCATCGCAATCTGTTGAACTCTAAAAAATCATCGCAATCTGCCAATCTCATCTGCACTAGGCCAGCAAACCAGCCCAGTTAGTGTCCTTCAGTATTCAGACTGGCTCATCTAAATCCTACAGGCTCAACTAAGTTGTTCTGTTGTCCTCTCTTGTGTCTCCCAAGTCTCAAGTGCCTGTAATTCTCAAAAAAAAAGAAAGTTCCAAGTGCCTGTCCCTCAAAAAAAAAAAAAAAAAAAAAAAAGTCCCAAGTGCCTCTTCGATCTTCGTCTCTCGTCGAACTATGAGCACACAGCAGCAGGGCAGCAGGGGAGAGAGTGCCGGAGCCAGAGAAGCCAGTTGCTAGAGTATTCCTGTGAGGGAGCGCGTGAGGCTTGTTACAAAACGAGCTGGCTTATTATAAAACGAGTCGAGCTCGAGCCGAGCTACTAACAAGCGAGTCGAGCGAGCTAGCGAGTTACGAGTTTTTCGTCCAGCCTTACGCGTGAGAGTATTCCGACGAGGGAGCGCGTGAGGGTAACAGGGATACGACAAGTGAGGTGACTCCCTATATTTCCCAAGTATTCCTTTTCAGTTTGTCCCTCGCGCCCCTACCTCACCGCCGAGGAAGTACCCACACGACCTCCGGTCAAACTTAAACCCTTGCCCACTAGCCAATCCATTTTTACTTTAGTATATTTTCATAATAGTAAAGGTGGATAATTTTAAATAGATCTTTGACTATTACTGTTAATTAGGATCAAATTGATGGACTGATGTTTCTGATTATTGTTAGAATCTCTAAAATTTATCTTTTTTCTAACGTATTTAGTGAGAATTAACGTGGTGTCTCAAATTAGTATATATAATATAATATAAAATGTTGGAGCTCCCAGAAAGGAGAATGTTTATTATTCACATGTCTGTACTATTATCTACACTTATAGTCCAGTCAATGTTACCCTATAATTTTGTTGCTGAAACATGTGTTTTGCTCCGTAGAAGGAAGGTACACCAGTTCGCTGGTTCGTGGCTGGTTTAGATTGGTTGTGATTGTTATGAGAGGAAAACAGCGCTGAATTGTTAGGCTGGTTGAGCTGATACGAACAAGCGAACGTACAGCCTGTATTTGAAACATTGGTTCGTGCCATCAGTGGTCGTCCCGATCGAGAGCAGTAATACTCTACTAAAGTGGACCTGGCTACATACAGATCACGACACCGTGCCACTGTGGAGTATATTATTAAAGACCAATGCAAAGGGAGACTAGATGGGGTCTTCGTCAATTGTTGTTCGAACAACCTTGTAGATCGATCTGGCCGGGCGCTATATAGGATTCCCTCTGTTCTTATTTAAAAGCTACCGGATGATAGTGAGGAAAGAAAGAGAGCTCGTCCCTTGCTGTTAATACTAGTAGTTGCTATCGGCGGCGGTTTCCCTCTCTCCGACGATCTCCGGTCCATTTGTAGGAAGCGACACAAGTGAGTTGTTCCATTAATTAAATTGCCTCCGATCCACCTTCCATAATATTTTCTCCCTTTTTTCTTGTGATCTTCATTTCCATTGGTATATATATTGCATTTAATTTAATTTCCTGACTTGAGAAGGCAGCAGCATATATATACTTGCTTAATTACAGTACAGTAGTATCTATTTCTTTATTTATTAGTATTTTTATTGACAAAGAAGAGCAAGCATAATAAGCTCATGATGTGTATGTGAGCCACAATCCTAGCGAAAGACATGATCTATCACATTCGGTGTCGTTCCCATGCATTGTTTCACTACACGCATCTCTGGCCGTAGTTATCATTGTTTTTTTTATTATTATTACGAAAAATACAACGTGGGAGAGCTACTAGCTAGTTCATTGTTGATTTGAATTTGGAATGTAGAGTGCAACAAGGATATTGGATCCCTCCCTCCCGGATGACGAAAGATTTAGCGCAAGTGTGGAGCGATTGGGGGATCCAAATTCTGGTCCTCCTCGAGGACCGCGCGATAGCGCAGTGGTAAGAGCGCGTGGTCGCTCGATGCCGACGCAGGTTCGAGCCCCGGGCTCAACCTCCGTTCCTCACGAATAAAAGCGGGTTTTCCCGTTTTTCGGTTTTCAGGCCCGATAGCACCCATGCGCTTCCCGGTATTCCGCTTCACCGCTGACGAGCTGGGCAGGGTGTTGTCTGAAGATAGGGTGTAGGTCTTAGCAGTTTCTAGGGTAGGTGTGAGTGAGGTGTGCGTTGTGTGTGGTGTGAGTTAGATGTTCGATACTACAACTCGAACTCGCATGTACTCAGCCTCTCAAAAAAAGACTAGGGCCTCTCAAAAAAAAAAAAAAAAAAAATTCTGGTCCTCCTCAGCTTCACACTACAAGTGATGCTGCTGCTGTTGGCGGGGATCCGGCGGCGCAAGTCCTCCGCCGCGCTGAGGCTGCTCCTGTGGCTCATGTACCTGCTGGCCGACTCCACGGCGATCTACACCCTCGGCCATCTCTCCGTGGCCAGCAGCAAGAAGAATGCACGGGACGACGACCAGCAGCAGCAGGTGGTGGCGTTCTGGGCGCCCTTCCTGCTGGTGCACCTCGGTGGCCCCGGCAGCATCACCGCCTACTCCCTGGAGGACAACCGGCTCTGGCTCCGCCACCTGCTCACGCTCGCCGTCCAGGTCCTTGGAGCCGCCTTTGTGGTGTACAGGTACATCGCCGGCGGCCGCCACCCCTTCCTCCTGCTGGCCGCCGTGCTGGTGTTCGTCGTCGGCGTCCTCAGGTACGGCGAGAGGACATGGGCGCTCTGGACCGCGAACACGGGCAGCATCCGGAGCACTCTGAAATATCCCCCGGGGGAGGAGCGGTTCAACCTTAGCCACTGGGGGGAGAAGCTCCGGTGGCCATGTCCAAGAGAAGACGAAGACAACAGTGGTGTCGACGACGAGCAGCTCCTCCTGGGAGCTCACTCCCTGCTCCACATCAGCAAGAGCATGTTCGTCGACGCAACCTTGTACCTCTCCGACTTCAATCGGATCTGCACGAGGTGGTACGGCGGCAAGGACGTACCCCGGCTGGCCGAGCTGGAGCTGTCCCTCATGTACGACATCCTCTACACCAAAGCGGCCGTGGTCCACACATGGTGTGGCTACGCTATACTGGTCATCTCGCCGCTCGCGACGGCCGCCGCGTTCTTGCTCTTCCACTGGAGCAGCAGCAGTCGCGTCCGGGGCGGCAACAAGCAGCTGGTCAACGTCGGCATCACCTACGCCTTGCTGTCAGGGACCTTGGCCCTGGAGACCATAGCAATGGTCAGGGCCATGGGGTCGACCTGGGCATGCGCCTTGATGTACTGCTGCGGGTGGAACCGGCTTCTGGGCGCCGTCACCGCCCTCCGCCGCCGCGTCGGGGCGGCGAGCAAGAGGAGGTGGTGGCCAGGCTCCATGGGCCAGTTCAACTTGCTCCACCTGAGCACACGCGACAGGGCCGAACTGGGCAACAGGGTGGCGCCCATGCTGGGGCTCCGCAGCTTGTGGACCAGAGCCCACTTCTCTGGCACCACGACGATCTCGACGACGGACCTCAAGGACCGGATCCAGCAGGCGTTCGGCAGCAAGATCGACGGCACCGGCAGCTCGCGAGGCGTCCGGATTCTGGAGGCCAACGGGTTGCAAGGGAACGCTTATAGTTTTGTTCACCGGACACTCACCGGCGCCTTTGACGATAGTATCCTCTACTGGCACATCGCTACCGATATCTACCTGTCGGAGACGAAGGTTGAACACGAAGAACAGCTCGTGGCGGCAGTCCAGGTGCTCTCCAATTACATGATGTTCCTGCTGGTGGCGCAATCTGATATGCTGCCCGGCCCAATCCGGCAGGGCCAGTACCTCGACACCTGCAATGAGTTGGACCAAGTGTGGGATAAGATTCAGGGAAGCCTGCCAGCACCAGACGGGGTACCCGCACCTCCGCACAGGTGCATGATGACTATGCTCAAGAAACTGTTCCAACCCGACAAACCCAACGGCGCCTCCAGCTCCAGGTTGCGGCAGAGAAAGGAGCTTGCCACCAAACTCCTCGGCACTGACGGAAATGATGAAAAGGTACGTAGACTGAGGCCTTGTTAATTAGGACGACTAAAAATTGGCTATTTCGAAAACTAATTACACAGGAGTGTGGGAATCCACGAGACAAATTTATTAAATCTAATTAATCCATGATTAGCACATGTTTACTGAAGCACCACATTGTCTAATCATGGCGAATTTAGGCTCAAAAGATTTGCCTTGCGCATTTGTCAGGCGTCTGTCAAAGTAATTTTTATAAATAGTCAATACTTAATAATTCAAATTAGTGTCAAAACATCCGAAGTGACAGGAGCAAAATTTTGCTCTTGGAAACGAACACGGCCTGAACCCGGGTTTGTCGCACCACCTCAAATCCAACTACTTCATACATAATATCTTTGTCAAAAAAAAAAACTACTTCATACATAATACATCATTCAACGTGGATAAGCAGTCCCTGCAAGCTCGATTTCATTAAATTTTTAAGGTGTAAATGTGAGCTTTTATTTTTAAGGTCTAGCTTTCTGACGTAGGGCTCACATTTATCCGTGCTCAGCTAATTTGCATAGATTAGCTTCATGACATTTTGAATTTTATTTGAAAAAATTCTGCCAATTTCGTTAAATTTTCAAGATGTTAATTAATGCAAGCTTTAATTTCTAGGTTCCTGCTTTTGATTTAGGCCCTCAAGTGGTTCATATCTCAGCAATTGTCACAAAATATCTTCATGTCACATTGAATAGACTAAAATAAATTTAAATCAATTTCTACGAAACTTTAAGGTGAGAATGCAGGTTTTTATTTGTTGGGTACGGCTTTTATGTGGGTCCTACATGTTGATATGTTAGTGCTAAATGGAATGAAGTAGCTGCTTGTAGCATAAATCATCTGCAACAAATTCTAGTTGATTTGGATAAAGTTTTGTAACATGAACAAGATTTTAAATCTGGGGTTTGAATTTTAGTATGAACTCATGTCTTGTGCAAACTTATATATACATTTTATGCAAATCATAGGTTCTTATAACAAACCCGCAGTGGTTGGGTTGAAAGTAGGATGGGGTGGAGTGAAAAAGTTAGTTAATTTGTTATGACATAATCATTGAATAAATTTCCAAATGTGACCGGCCACGCAACATGCTATTAGTGATGCTGCAATGCCAAGACATATGTTTGTTCATCTTCTATTATCGAAATATAACCTAAAGTAACATATAATCATCATTTATATTACCAGGAAAAGGTATTATAATATAAATAATTTATAGTAGCCAACTAAATCTTTAGTTAAATCACCTATGTCCTATCTATTCAAAGACATGACAAACTATCCAACCTTCCGTTGTAAAAAAAAATTCTAAACAACCCCAAAATATACATACAAATTTCATTGTATTATTCCTCTATTGCGAAAAAGCGGATCTAACTCTCGTGATTAATTAACCCTACAAAAAGTCTCGTGATTCACAAAAATCTTAAGTTGGTGGTTTCTCAACTTTTTATAATCGTTCATAAATCAGTTAAATTCTCTTATGCTTTATGATAATTTATTTATGTTTGCTAATTAGTTTATGGTTGCGCCTCTTTCAGCTTATTGAAAGTGGGCCCATTTTTTTCCTGACGACCCGTCCTTCGATAGAAGGACCTCGACTAGCCGCAGATCTTCTCAGGGTGGATTCTGACTCCATGTTGGAAATGATCTTTGGTATTTGGGCGGAGATGTTGTGCTATGCTGCCCACCACTGCAGTAGGGATTCCCATGCCAGGCACCTCAACAACGGCGGCGAGTTCATCACCGTCCTGTGGCTTTGGACACAATACCAACCACTGGTGGGATAGCATAATTTATCAAGCCAATGATCAGGGGTTTAAATCCTCTTTCATCTTGTGCCTACTGGTAGTAGATACATAGATGGATTATCCATGTTAGCTCTTAAGCAATGTTGTGTAGATTTTCAACCGTTGTTTGTGCCGATAAGTCCATATATTTTAATTATCAATCTATCTATTTTAGGTAACTATATAACAAACACTCATATATGTTATCATTGTATTATGTGTTTCCGTTTGCAACGCACTTCAACATACCTTCAGTCGTGTACTCTACTGCGGCGATGTGGCGCCAGCATGGTGGCGAATGGGAAGAATGGTGGTGGCTGAAGTTTTAATTGGGCCGTTAACTTGGCTGAGCCAAAACATGGGCTGGTCTGAATTCATATGTAAAATGGGCTAGATTGAGATTGTAGTGGTTGTTTTGGTGCTTTTCCCGTGACTAGTATAATGCCCGTGCTAACGCTACGATTTTTTTTTAGAGATGTGCATGAAAACAACCAAACTGTCACATAAATAGAGTATGTAGCATGACAAATAAGAGATTCCAACTTATTGCATCATTGTTAGTATATTTTATTATATATAGAAATTTGTCGTGTACATATGCCAATAAGGCATTCAGAGAATGTGTATTATACAACTGTATTTAACAAACAAAAATACATCCGAAACATTTAGCCAGATATAAAACATAAATCTGACTCATTTTGATCCTTTTATATCTTCTTGGTTTAATATCTTGACTCAGTAAACTTGCACAGGGCCCTAGTACCAAACGAAGGATCTGAAAAAAAGGATCATCTAACTGAATAAAAGGTCATCTAATGACAGAATTCAATGGACTGAAAAAAGGGACTCCTCACTGAAACCTTGTGCAGACACCAAACTACCAAGTCGCACAAGAGTAGTTCACTAATCTCACTATTTGTAATGCAATTATCAATCACTTCCTATTATCAAAAATATTTTCAAGTATAATATGCATTGTTAAAAACAGAATGACACAACTTTACCTAGTAGTTTATTAGCTCATGCAGAATGAATATGACAGCAACAATCTAGTTTGGCCATTTGGGCAAAAGCAGAATGACACAATTATATTATTTGCATGCATAAATCATGCAGAGATAAGCCTGTTGCAACCATTCACACACTGAACAAGCTGAACATGCAATATAGTGAGCTTATACTTATCAACTCCTTGTTTATCTGTCAGAAAATCATATAGACTAATTGAGAAGGTAGGAAATTTTCAAAATCATGTGTGTACAAATGTTCAATAAAATAATTGCTACAAGGAACAGATTATATAACCTGAAAACATGATTGGTAATAACCAAATAACAAGAAGAAAAATGGGAGAATAAACAATATTTTGACAACCAGCTGGTCATGAGGGTTCCTTCCCCCACCAGTTCCTGGAAGAGATTCTTCCAGTTTTTGCCTAATATCCTGCAACAATGCAGAGCATAAATTTATTGCTAACATGCTTGGCATTTATTTTTTACTTAGAAGATAGCGTATGGAAGTGAGGAAAGGGTTGATAAAATGAAATATTACCTGCCATGTTTCAACAGGATTTTACAAGCCACGTTGTGCACCAGTCTCAGACCCATGCCAGCGTGTAATGGATGATTCTTAATTCTTTTTCATCAACCATCTACTATGACAGAAAACAGAAAGTCAGATCCATAACCAGGCCCAAGTACCAAGCTACATGTAAATAAACAATCAAAGGGTACTCAAAATATTGAAAACTGTACTCTAGACAGAAGACCAAACTATTTCAAATGAAATGCTCCCAAACCCAAACTTGTACCCCATGTCCTGAATCAGTTTCCTGAAAGGCATCTTTCGCCTGCGCCGTGCAAGAACAAAGCCTTCTAAAACATGGAAAGAGAAGTATCAACCACCAATGTGGATAAGCAATGCAATGGAATAGGTTGCATTTCAGTGCCATAATAAACAGGACGAATCCAAAATTCTCGGCTTTGTTCTTCTACATCATACAAGAAACAAGAAAAGCATCACAGAATGTAATATCTTTTTTGTTGAGCCCAGTATGTCTCTGTAGTCCAGGTATTCATCAGGCATGGGGCATGACAATAAAGAACCGCATGCTACCTGATAGTGTAAGACAGGACACCAAATTCTTTATTAAATATAAAAAACACAAATATATATAACTTAAGCCAATGTGTTTCTACTTTTTGGTACTAAAACCAACATGAATACAGTCCATATTGAAAACACATAGAAATGCACCTTTGTGATCTCTTGAACATATACATAGCTCCCATACTGATAGCTCCAGATTAGTGTTGGCTTCAGATCATCGGTGCTTTCACTGGCTATCTCAAAATGGCCTGCTGAACCGGTTCAGCTCAGCCTGAGGTCTGAAAAGAGCACTATTGCTTCTTTTATGCATTACTTTTGGACTAAGACATCGGAACTTCTTAGTTACCTTTGCTTCACTGGTTGCAGCCACTGATATTGTACTTGTTTTTCCATGCACAAATCATTTCTTTAGTCGATAACTTATGCTGACGAAAACTCTATATTCATGTGGCCTACTTAAATCACTATTCTGGATGGTAATTATAGAGCTTTAGTGAAGACTACTTAAATCACTATATTCTGGATGGTAATTATAGAGCTTTAGTGAAGACTCAAGGAGAAATTTGATGAACCGTATCTTGGTTCACTGCATCTTCACCCGGGAGGTATGGCACTTGCTGCTCATCAAGCTACACCTTCCAGGACTGCCCTGCGTGCCGGGGGAGACCGTCTTCGCTTGGTGGCTTCGGGGCAGGAAGCTGGTGCCTGGGGAGCGCCGGAAGGGCTTCGATGCGCTCGTTGCGCTTGTCAGCTGGAGAGTCTGGAAGGAACGTAATGCAAGAACCTTCGACGACAAGAGGGTCCTTCCTGGGGTGCTCGCGGTCGCGGTGCTTGAAGAGGCTGATCTTTGGTGTACAGCTGGGAACAGACGTCTTGGTGCTCTCCTAGCGGGTTGAGTTCGGGGCTTCGGCCTTGTTGTTCTGCGGTGTTAGCTGCTGTTTTCCCTTTTTTCTCTGTCTTTTGTTGGCTTTGTTTCGGTAACTATGGTTACCTCTGTAACTCTTTGGGTTGGACTCTACTCGCTTAATGAAAAACGCGTCTAGGGGTGGACGTGGTCGCAAAAAAAAAAAAAAAAAAAAAAAATAAAAAAAAAATTGATGAACCGTGAAAGCTCTAAGAACTGCAGCTTCTCGTCAACTAAAATATGAGCCAGACCTATTCTCCAACTAAAATATTTGTAACAATGCTTAATTTTTACATCCTCAACTTAGTTATTTATTTTTACAATCGACATATATACCTTTATCATTTCAACAGCTTCCTTTTTGCTGTAATTACTGTGTGGGTTGCTCCAAGTGCATGTTCTAGCATTCTGGAGCTTCTCGTCAGTAACATCCCTGCAATGACTTCGTAAGCTCCAAAGGCTTTTGCTATCAGTAAGTAAGGGGAAACAAGATTCTGTACCTCAACATGCTGGGTCCGACGATGTCACTTTCTACTGGAACCTGAAATGTTTTCATTCGGAAAAAAGGAACCATCAGTTCTGAACCAAAGCGCGCCGGGCACGGCGCCTCCAGCCGCGCCTCCGGTACGACGGCACGATCGAAACTCAATCTGCGACGATCTGCGATCGTGAGATCTTTCTCTCCCGGAGATCTTTCACACAGTAGCAGCCTAAATGGAAACGTACAAGAGCATCAGTGATCAACGGAATCGTGTCAAAGCAGCATGAGTGGCATGGTTTATGGATCGGTGGCTAATGACCTGCGGGACGACGTCGCTGAGGCGGAGGAGCGCGTCGGACGTGCACGCCGGCGGCGCGTCGAATACGGCGAGCGGGAGGTGCTTCTTAACAACACCGATGTTGAAGTAGATGACGCCCGACGCCGGGATGTCCTTCGCCGCGGCTTCCTGGATGGCGGCGATCTACACCGGCGTTGAAGTTGATGACGCCCGACGACGGGATGTCCTGTGCCGCGACGCCTGGATGGCGGCGATCTGCCCCGCGCCGAGGTCGTGGATGTGCTGCGCCGCGACGCCCTGGACCTCGGCGATCTGCCCCGCGCCGAGGTCGTGGATGTCCTGTGCCGCGACGCCCTGGATGGCGGTGACCGCGGCGATCTTCCAGCCCGACCTCGAAGCGGCAATCTTGCCTGCGAGCGATCCTGGAGGCAGCCGTGCTAGCGATCCTTGCGAGCGATCCTGGAGGCTGCCGTGCTAGCGATCCTTGCGGAAGCGACGTGAAGACGCCGCCGTCCACGCGGGCGATTGAAAGGCCCTTGTTTGGTTTTGATAATTGAGTGACAACTTTAGGTGGACTAACAATACACAGGAGTTAGTTCACAGGTACATGTGTGTGAGCAACATATGCCATGGTGGAGATGGCTTGGAGATGTTGTGAGGCTCAACACATAAGTTGATAGAGGAGCTCATTGCAAATGAGACATGACATGGAGTCATGTGACCAAGAGGTGAAGATCAAGATGAGGCTTGGCTTGATGGACCGGTTGCAAGTGTGAAGGGCAAGTTGAGGCTGCGAAGTGAAGGACCATGCGATGGTGAAGCTTGGGCAAGACTTGGTGCCGATGGACCGACGCAACGGTGAAGAGCAAGTGAGGTCAAGATCGATGGACCAAGAGTGTCACATGATGATATAAAGTGGATCATATCATTTGATGATCGTGTCGGTGCATGTTGTTGCATTGGCACAATGGAGGAAGACGGTGGAGATGGAAATGCGCAAGGCAAAGGTATAACCTAGGGCATTTCATTTCACCGGTCTAAGGTTGAGTAGAGAAGTACTTGACCGTACTATCAAGAGGGGTAATCTTGTTTGCATATCGGTCATCTAGTGCCACTTGAGCGATCTAACATTGCGATGTGCTAGGATCGAGTGGCGTGGTGAGTTGAAGAGAAAATCCTTTGAAAATGATTGTGAAAATGCTAACACACAAGCACAAGAGGTTGTACACTTGGTGGTGTTGGCACATTTGCAAAGGTGGCGTTGTTCGCGCTTTGGTTTGTAGGGTTGAGTTGGACTTTGGTTCCTCTCTCCCTCCCGCCGAGCTTGCGAGGCGGGATTCGGCGCTTTCGGGAAAATTGGAGGCATATTTTCCATTGCGCCGGAAGCAAAATTGTTGAGAAAAAGGAGGCGTCGTCGCGGAGTTGAAACGGTGCTCCCAGAAGGCGGCGGACCCGAGGCCGAAACGGCCGGACGCGAGGCGCACACATCCGGCGCGTTGTGAAGTGAAGGCTGAAGTAGTTGGCGTGGCAGGACTTTCTGGTGCGCGTCCGGCGGGTCTGCGGACGCCGAGCGGACGCGTCCGGCGAATCTGACGTCAGCTTGCAGAGCGCAGTGTTGAAGAGTTCGGCGGACGCTACACAGTGTTCTGGCCGCGTCCGGCGCTCAAAGGTGCGGACGCGTCCGGCGCGTGTAGTGGTCCAACGGCTAGTTTGCGAAGGTGCGCAACGTTGTGAGCGGCGGACGCTGGGGCGCGCGTCCGGCGGGTCGCCGGACGCGGACCAGTATGTTTCGCGCGCACTGGCACGTTGGTGGTTGCACTGGCCGGACGCGTCCGGCGGTGGTCACCAGGCGTGTCCGGCGCATGGCTTCCGAGCAAAGGAGAAAGAGCCGTTGGGCGCCAACGGTTATGTTTGAATCGCAGGGACACGTGGAGCGCGGAGGAGCGCCGGACGCGTCTGGCGGCTTGCTCCGGACGCGTCCGGTGAGTACTGCGGTGTTGCCCGAGGTGGGTAACGGCTAGTTGAGACCTTGGGTCTATAAATAGTTGGTTGGCCGGCTTAGGCCGGTTGCTGAGCACGCCCTGGCTATGTTGCCTTGTGTGGTGGTGCTTGAAAGCCCTCTAACTCACATATGCTTGGTAGTGCCCATCCGATAGTGTGAGAAGAGCGATTCTAGTGCGAGTGCTTTGTGAGATTGCATTTGTGGCACTAGGTGGTTGTGTTGCAAGCCGGAGAGCTTGTTACTCTTGGAGGTTGCCACCTCCTAGACGGCTTGGTGGCAAGAGGCTCCGTGGTAGCACGCGTGGAGATACGGTCCTCCGGAGAAGAGATTGTGAGAGGTTCGGTGCTCACCTCGCGGGGATCGCGAAGAGTAGCCTTATTGGATTGCACGTGTCATTGAGTTACCACCCTTGCGTGTGTGGGTTTGCTCGGTGCCTTGAGGGGCTCACTCGAGAGTGGTCTCTTGCGGTGCCTTGCGGGGCGTGCCTTGAGGGGCAAGTGACTTGAGGGTCACACCGAAGAACCATCTAGGTGAAAAGACCGGAGGAACCACCGAAGGTGTTGGTCGACACAACAGGACGTAGCTTGGGGGCAACCAAGTGAACCTGGTGAAAAATCGCCGAGTCATCTTGTGTCCACACTTCGCGGTGGTTTGCAATCTCTTTCACAAGCTTTGTATTTACATTCCTTATATTCATATATAGCTTGTGTAGTTGCTCTTGTGGTTAGTTAGCTTGTGTAGCTTGTTAATCACCTTCTTGCTTGTGTAGCTAGAAGTAGAGTAAAGTTGCATTGCTTAGCTTGTGTAGTTAAGTAAGATTGAGCTCTTGGGTTTGGCTTGTGTAGCTTTGTCCTTGAGCATCTAGTGAGCTTAGGTTTGGCTTTGTGCTTTTGCTCATTAGAATTGTGTAGGTGCACACCCGGTTGCTAAAGTACTAGTTGCTTAGGATTGTGTGACCTTGCAAGCTAGACTTGTTTAGTGTGCACTAGCTAGATTGGCACCTTGTCTTCTTGTTTAGGATTTTTTACAAGGTGCATCTAGAGACATAGATAGAGGGGTGAAGTCTTGGCTAGGCCGATAGATTTAATTCCGCACTTATATCGGTTAGCCGGAGCAATTAGTTTTTAAAAGGACTATTCACCCCCCCTCTAGTCCGCCATCTCGACCTTATAGCGATACAAGTTTGAATTTTGTATCGCTAGATTTTCTGCGTGATTGGAGGAAGTGGGTCGCGAGGACCTGGGTCGAGTGGATGCGGGTGGGGAGGCGGGGTGAGAGTGGGAAGCCTGACCATACATCTAATTGTGGCCCTTAGATCTATTGTAGAGATGTTTTAAACCATTGATTTTGAAGAGGAGGAATGCATTGGCAAGTATTCTATTATAGTAGAGATGTTACAGAAAAGAAGAATGTATCGGCCTCATTGGATCCATAAACATCAAAGGCTAATTGTAAAAAGGCTGATTGCATGCACTACAAAACTATGTATGCCGACTAAACCTCATCTAATAGCTGTTAATAATTAGCTCCTTTGAATCTAAGCAAGTCCAGTTAATAATAACCTAACTAATTGTCAGTTGGGCTCCATTGGTTGCATTTTCGCGCCACTCGTACATGCCAAAGTTTCGCCCTTTAGCTCGTTGTTGTTTCAAGGAGTGCTTTAGAAAGCGTCCGACAAGATTCTTTGGCACCAGCTTTTCGTCCTATTTAGTTCTTACGTTGGATAAAAGGTGACTACTAAATGGAATAAAGTTTAGCTAACTAAAGTTTAACACCCCAAACCAAACAGGGATTGCCAAAGTTTAGCCGCTGGTTTTAGCTAACTAAATTTAGCACCTCCAATTCAAACATGCCTCACACCACAACTTCTGGCCACGAACCAAATATTAGTTGACTAAATATTAGTCTAGTGACTAAACTTTAATGGTAGCCTATTTAGTTCGGTGATTGAAGGGACTAAAGTTATAAAAAAAGACCAAAATACCCCTATTAATTGCAAAAAACTTTGGCTAGAGGGCAATAATGAGGGGCAACCCTGTCAAAATGGGCTTCTAGTCACCCTCTCGGGGACTAGATGACTAAACCCATTTAGTCACCTTCCATGTTTTAAATAGCGAGCTAAGGCCAAGGTGTTTAGCGTTTTATAAACCGTAATTAGTGGACTTTAGCGGTAAAATTGTGCATGAACGCAAATAGCGGCATAATTTTTTTCAAGCTATTTCGGGCTATAGCGGCAAAATAGCGGGCTATTTTTTTTCCATGGTCACCTTACTTGGCAAAAAAAAAGTCTAAAAGGGACACTCCAAACCAAACATGCCCTAGTTAGAAAACTGGACTTCAACTCGTCTTAGAAGTTAGAATGCATATGATCAATGGGAGCGTATGCTATGGAAACCAGATTCCCGTGGAAACTATGGAAACTCGCACGTGGATCGTTGGATCTAAATCCGATAGATATGGCTAATCTCTCTTTTTTGCAAAATAAACCCTAGATTTAGATCAACGATCCACTCATCCGTCACCAGGTTTATTTTGCAACTAAATTTTAGTCGTAGCCTATTTGGTTTGCTGATTAAATGGATTAATATTGT
This sequence comes from Themeda triandra, assembly GCA_018135685.1. Classification (NCBI taxonomy): domain Eukaryota; kingdom Viridiplantae; phylum Streptophyta; class Magnoliopsida; order Poales; family Poaceae; genus Themeda; species Themeda triandra. The sequence continues at coordinate 115,217 of JAENPR010000850.1, forward strand.
TGAAAAAGACCAAAATACCTCTATTGATTACTCATAATCTATGCTAGAGGGCAATAATGAGGGCAACCATGTCAAAATGGGCTTCTGGTCCCTTCTAGTCCCCTTCTTGGAGACTAGATGACTAAAACTATTTAGTCACTTTTTTAGCCACCTTGTTTGAAAAAAAAATGTGGCTAAAAGGGCCACTCCAAACCAAACAGGCCATAGTTAGAAAATTAGACTTCAACTCGTCTTCATATATTATCAATACTATTGACAGATTGCAATATTCCTTATTAATATATGCCAACATGGGCCGGGGAACCTCTCATTAATATATAACCTGTGTGTATTTCATCAGATGCGTCAATGAATTTACATGTAAGTGGTCTTATGATTGGATCTGAAATTCTGCTTAGATTTATGCAAATCAATATGTAAATGTACCAATATACTCATCTAGTAAAGAGGGAATAATTGCATCAAAGCATTCAACATTTTAGACTTGCACATAACAAGAAAAACTGTCGGATGCAATGAGAAAATATGCAAAGATACAGTCTACATGATGCAAGATTGCGAGCTACACATACTTTAGTTGGTTATAGGTTTCATGTAGTGCAACTGTGGAAGCTGCCCACTCTGGATTCATTTTCGAATAACCACGCAAATGGTTCCCATAAGGACTAAAATAGTTTCAAGATCTATTGGATATGTCTATGTATTGGGATTCCATATTTATTCATAGGAGTGAGTATGGTTAAACAGCATGAAGATGAATATACATGCAGCTAGCTACGTTTGTACTATGTTTTTCTTTGAAAAAGAAATAGAATGACAAATTAGCATTACCACCATAGTCAATGGTCCGTCCTATTGTAAATTCATAATTGCATTGGAACAACTAAGTACAATTTTTAGGGAAATAATTAAGTATTGATTTGGATATAATAACTGCACAACAAGTGCTCCCCCGTGCGTTGGTTTGGTATGAATAAAACTATATATCAAGAGACAAAAAACGAAAATTACACGATGTGGTTTCACACTTTTGGAGTTTTGGTAGTGCTTGATTAGTTTTTCATTATCGTTTCTAAGAAAAATATTACCGTGTCCAAATCTACCTGACCTTTCCATTATATTCGTGATTCTAACCACTATTCCAAAAGAGCATTCTTTTACATCCATCACGCGTTGTAATAAAGGGAGAGATGAAATAAATACATGCAATACAAAACGTTGCTTAAAAGCTTAACCGAGATGCGTATGACGCGTGGGGCATCCCCCCCCTCTATTTTTTAAATAAAAATGTGTTTCTAGAATAACTGAAATGTATTTTAGGTTTTACTCCTTTTCTTGTGACAAAATGTGATTTTTGTTATGAGTGACAAAACTCCCCATTTTTCTTGTTTCATTTCACAGTTTCACACACGTGATCCACACTCCACATCAAATTTATTTATTTTAACAACAAATAATGTCCTATATAAATCTTCCGAGTCTTCAGGATTCTCCATGCTCCATTTTCATCCAAAATCAGGTTACACGAATCTCCAAGTCTAAGCAAAGAGGCCAAGAAAAAACAAAGTTTCCCTCCGATCATCCTTCTCTTCTCCTTTTTGTTTGGGCAAAATCACAAGGTCACATGCTCTTCTTTGCACGATTCCAGTTTTTTCATCAGAAGCAAATTTCGATCTATCCTCATTTTTATGTCAAATTGTTATATCTCCTTTCTCGAGAATTTCTGTTCGACATCCTCTTCATCTTTCGCAGCTTAATGTGGCAGGCGTTTCCTTTGACGAGATTCTTGCTGCCAATGACATGAACATGGACAAGCCACCGATCGGCGGCGGCGGCGGCGATGCAGGAGGAGGAGGCGGCGGCGGCGATGGCCCGGCGACGCAATCCTCGTCCGACGCGGTGGCGCCGTCGCCGCCGACTCCTCACACGGAGTGCGACATCAGCAACATGCCGGAATCCCCCCTGCGCAAGCCGGGTCACCGGCGCGCGCTCTCGGAGATCATCGGCCTCCCGGACGACCTGGACGACCTGGGCGCCCCCGGCGGCGGCGGCGACGCACCCGGGCTGTCGGACGAGAACGAGGAGGAGCTCTTCTCCATGTTCCTCGACGTGGACAAGCTGAACTCGCGGTGCGGGGCGTCGGAGTCGGAGTCGTCGTGCGCCATGGCCGCCGCCGGGGGTCGGGGAGCGGCGACGGAGGCGTCTGCGGCGGCTGGGGCGGGGCAGGGGCAGAGGCACCATCACAGGCACTCGATGGACGCCTCGAGCTCCATCAACGCGGAGCATCTGTTTGGGACGACGGCGATGGACGGGGCGTCGCCGGCAGAGGTGAAGAAGGCAATGTCCGCCGCAAAGCTTGCCGAGCTTGCGCTCATCGATCCAAAGAAGGCAAAAAGGTATTGTTTTTGTGGATCCCTTTTGTTTGTTCATTGTGAAGTCCATCTGTTAGATCATGTTTCGTTAATCTGAACGTGTTCTCGATCAAATTTAAATGTTTGTTCCTTATGAAGTTCATCTGTTAGATCATGTTTGGTTCATTTGAATGCGTTCTCGATCAAATTGAAATGGTTTTTTGGTAGTATACTAGTGTATAGGCACGTGCGGCACGCACGTGCAGACATTAATAAAAGTTCACACGGATGAAATTTTCGAAACCATGCATTTGCATGTATTGCTCTAAGAGAAAAAGGAGTTTGAGTTACACACTTGCCATTCCCGGGGCGAGTTGCCGCGTCGAAGGCAAGCGAAGCACACAACACAAGGCACCGGCTATAACGGTGGAGCTAAAAGGTTGTACTAACTTAGATAACTAATTGTGCGACTGGCGAATGGGTGGAAACCTAAGCCCGTCGAGGCGTCGTCCGCGCGGCACGCGTTCCGAGCTGTTGGCCGAGAAGGGGAAACAGCTTCCTCAAGTTTTCGCGTCGAGAAGGGGAAAGGTTGCCGAAGGCCTCGTGGAACCGGGCTTCAATGGTGGCGTCTGGGGTTTCGGACGCCGCGTTGGCCGGGCGATCGGACCACTTGTTGAGCAGCACCCGGCGAGCCTGACGCTCCGGGTGAGGGTCGCGATAGGCCGACTTGGCCGCCAGGCGCGTGCTGCGACGCAGTTGCCACTCATCCACGCTGATGGAGGATGTCCGAGGACGTGGGGGATCCGCCACGAGGGAAGGCACAATAGGCAAGGTCAAGGCGTCGATGAAGGCGGCGGCCGATGCCCGAGTCGGTGACGCCGGGGGACCGGCTCGGACGCCCCCACTCCGCACAGCACACCGGCGTCTCCGACGGAGGTGTCGTCCACGCGAGCGGGCTTGCGCGAGCCGAGCCGCCCACGTCCAAGCCGAGGAAGACGGGTCCTCCACGGCCACCGACTCGTCCTCCACGGCCACCGAGGCAGGTGGTGGTGCGGGGTGCTCGGCGGCCGGAGCGAGCGGCGGGGGCTGCGGGGTCGGCGGCCGCCGACACCGCAACGACGCCGTCCACCTCCGGCGCCACCGAGGCCGGGGTAGGCTGCGGTGAAGTGGCCACCTCCACCCGCGCGCAGACGGGCGCCACCGAATCATCGTCGTCCGCGAAGCACAAACGGAACAAACGTGGCGGTGAGGGTGGTTCCGGCAGCGCTAGCCAGAGACGGGGGCACGGCGAGGGGGCCGCGAGCTCATCCAACATCGGGTCAACCCGACCTCCACCGAGCTTGAACGTCGGCGGGTCGGCGGGAGCGGCAGCAATGTCGTCGTTGAGCTCCGAATGCCGCTTGCGCCTGCGCCCCCGGCGTCGACGGCGGGCTCTCTTGGCACCCAGCAAGGCACCAACACGTGGGTAGACGTCCGCAGAGGCGGAAGGTGCCGGACAGAGAATTTGTCCAACCAAGATCGGCGCCGTACGAGGCACCGACGCGCTAGAAGCCCCCAGACCACCGGCGGCAACATGGCCCGGAGGAGGGCGACGTAGATGCCGATCATTGAGGAGCTCCCCTGCAGGTCGCCGAGGAGGGGCCTCCTGCGCGCAACCCACGGAAGGGCGACGAGACGGGCTTGGGCGAAGGCGAAGCACGCAACTCCTCGCCCGGTGCCTCGTGCTGTGGCAAAGGAGGCAACGGGACGGGGAGGTGCACTGAGCGGCGAAGTGTCCCTCCGCCAGGCAGTTGAAGCAAAGGCCGACAAGCGGAGTCGGTACCGGACGTCGATGCCGGCGGTAGGAGGCACGGCGCCGCCGGCGCCGACGGTTGTCCACACGAGTGAAGCCATCATCGTCAGTCACTGCGGCCGCGCGAGGAACGTGAAACCGAGGCCGCCTGCTCGCCGGAAGAGCACGCGGAGGCCTCGGAGGAACCCCCGGACGCGGGACTAGTCGTTGCCGCGCCGGGACTCTAGCTTCAGGCAGCGGGCCAAGACGGCGCTGTGCAGGCACGCGCGCAAGGCCACGGCAGCCACCCGCCGCTTCCGCAGCGCGCTGCGACGTGCACAGCAGCCCAGTAGGCGAGGAAGACACTCCGGGGGCAGCCGCTGGCCTCCTCCTACGCCGTTGGCGACGACGGGACGGCTGCCCCCCTCGAGCACCCAGGGAGGGGGCAGCGTCGGCAGGGCTCTGGGCCAGGGACGGGGCCGGTGGCGAGGCGGCGCGACGCGACGCCGGGAGCTCCTCCTCCTCGTCAGAGGAGGCCTCGCGCCAGCGCAGGTGCTTCGGCCTGCCGGCGGAGTGGGGGAGGAGGGCCAAGTTGTGGTCTTCGTCGTCGTCGGAGGCGTCCTCGATGGCAACAAGCCCCTCCATCCACTCAACAGCGACAGGGGGCGTGGCGGCGGCCCCCGGAGGAGACCCGTCGGTGCCAGCCCCGGCGGATGGGGAGGCGGTGGTGGAGGCCGGTGGCGACAGGCTCGGAGCGGAAGGCCGCACAACGACGACCTCGGGGCGGACCACCTCCACAGGAGATTGCGCAGCCACAAACTCGCCCTCTTCCTCGTCGTCATCGTCGTCGGCCACGTCCTCGACGAGCACCGCAACGTCGTCGCCCTCACCGTCCTCGTCGTCGTCGTCGAACACGTCCTCAACGAGGACCTCGAAGGGGGAGGCACTGGCTGGCCCAACTACCACCCGCGACGCCGCCGCGGCGCGAGGAGGAGCCTGGCCGGGCAGCACGGGAGGTGCGGCGGACGACGGCGGCGCCGGCGCGGCAGGGCCATAGCCCGCCAAGGGCACCTCCCGGCCCACAGCGGCTACGTCGCCCCGCGACGGGGAGGACGACGAGGAGGAGATGCCCCGCCCGGCACCGGCAACCAGAGAGGACGGCTTGGCGTGGGGCTCCACGGCCATGGGAGCAGGGAGCGGCGGAGCGAGCTCCGGGTCTGGGGCTGCCGGTCCAGACGACCTTCCATCTTGCGCGGATGGCGACGGAGCTCCAGCCCCAGCACGCGCATGAGGTGGAGAGGTCAGAGACAGCGGAAGCGGCACCCGAGCGTGTCCTCCGCGAGTGGCAGGGACCTCGGCGTCCGGCGACACGTCAGGCGGGGCGGCCACCGCTGGAACAAGCACCGACGGGGATGGGGGAGCGGTGGGAACAGGGGCCTCGTCCGCACGGTGCGGAGAGTCGCAGGCCACAGCAGGAGCACCATGCGACCCACCAATCGATAGATCAGGGAAGGGGCAACAAGGATCTGTAGTTGGATTTGGGAGATTTGGAGGAAGCAGGGAGATCGACGGGGTTGGGGGCGAGTCGCCCGCGGCGGGACGAGCGTCGCAGAGTGGAGGCCCGTCCGGGCCGTAACGGTTCATTCGTCCAATAGTACTCAGCTCCTCCCTGAAATAAAACCTGAGATGATCCACACGGATGAAATCACAAAGAAAACCAAATAATAATAGTTTCGTGGATATACGACAAATATTTGGTTACAATACTATGCTGAAAGTCCATTGAAACAAGTTAATTTATTATGTTTGAGCCCATTTGTTTTGATACCAATCAATTTATTATGTACAATCGCTAATAAATGAAACAACTAAAACATAGATATTTCTACTGAAACTAAAATTGGTGAACCATTTAAATAGGAGCACAAGGATCTGTTTGTTTTACAATAGAACCTATCACCGCTTCTAAAGTATAAGATGTTTGAGTTGTTTACAAAGCACATTGTTTTGAGTTGTTTATAAAGTAAATATCTTTGCTTATATTTTACTGTATCATTTTGGTTAAAAAAAGTTAGGACATCATATTTTTTGGCACGACAACATCAACAAATATTTGCACATCACTTGTGCTCCTCGGTCAAGCAATAGCCAAAGGAAACTTATAGTTACATTGTGTTTATAAAACTTATAGTTGCCTTGATTTTATAAAAGAATAAGGAATATCATCAAGTTATCAAGTTTATATTGTATCCTTCAGATTTGGGAAAACAAAATAGCTGGGAAAAATTATCAGCATTCATTTGAATAATTTAATACAGATATATCCCTTATATAGCAGTAAAAAGACTGAAAGAAAAAACACAGCATGGATGAAGTCTACGCGACATTCTTGAGAACTGAGATCTAACATGCTCATTAAGCTGCAGCAACAAGGCGAATTGCAACAGACTTTCAGGAGTCATCACCTGCTGTCCTAAAGTCCATACAACCTGCAAAACCAACAAAAAAGGTAAAGAAAACCCCAATTATCTATCTGTACAAGTCTAATATATATAGAAGACAATAACTTTCACGTGACCACTTTACAAGTTACAGTTATAGACATACAAAGAAATTTCTTCAGCTCTATGCAAACTATCAAGTTTAAGGGGAGAACATAGCAAAAGAATAAGATAGCACAGCATCCATAATTATTTATGCGTACGAAACCATTTGTCAAAACAATAGTAAACCAGTGTGATCCTACATTGGAATAAAATATTTTAGATGGTACATGCAAAAAAATTACTGCAGACAGTGTGATCCTACATTGGAATAAAATATTTTAGATGGTACATGCAAAAAAATTACTGCAGACATGGTTTCTGATTGTATGTACCATGGTAGTTTTTCTCTTTCATTATGCACAATCAAGTAGCTTGTTTGATACTGATATCACCGGGGAGAAATCTAGGAGCCTGATTTCAATCAGTGTTTCCCTTTACTTTACAAAAACCTGCAAGTCTAATAAGTTAACTATTTCTGCACATTCTAAAACCTGATGAGTTGACTATTTCATTAACATACAAGCATTATCCTGAAACTGATTGGACAGTTGAAATGTACGACCTCATTGTCTTGTTCCTATATGAAAAGTGATTTATGGAGAAGTGGTAAGAACACTACCTTGAATATTGTGAAAAATAAATTGCACGTGAAACCTATCTCACAGGGTCTTCCACTGTCACCATGTGAAACAATATATTCAGACAAAGATTACCTGTCTAAAAGTTCAACTTCATGGCCTGCAAACGTGGTTGCGGTCGACAAGGTCAATCTCGCCGGCCACCAGCTGTGCAAACACAGACTCACAGAGGCACCTATGGGAGGCAGAATGCGGTGAGCTAGCTGTGAGGCGCCTGATGCCAAAATGGATTTACTTGTAATAGACAAGGGCGATGTAGGAGATTGCATGTGAGTAGAGATAGGAAATAAGATGTGTTAGAGGAAATGCAATTAATAATATAATTGGCTTATAGCCAAGCAAATACTGATGCGGAAGAGAGAAGAGAAGAGAGAGATGCCAATAAACTTTGCATGGCAGTTTCTGTTGTGGTAACACTAATTCCTTTGAATTATGAAGAATAAATGGAGAGAAACACAAGCCAATAGTTTATGTCATTCTTTGCTTAAAAGGAATTGATGCTGACCTATATAACTATTTTCTGAAATAGTTTAAAACCAGATTGGCAAGAATCTATGCTGTTATGACGTCTAACCTTGAGAAATAGTTCAGATTCCACATAATGTACCATGGATACTACCTAAAATATACTAAGGAGTCTTCCAAACTGACATTCAAAGCCATGAAAGAGTTGAAGCAAATACTATACCCATCGTTGTTTAGCAAACAAATTGTTAGGATGCATTCCAAACAGTTAGGACATTCAGAGAAAGCTGCAAAATATACCTGCACAACCTATGAGCTTCTACCCATTTCATGAACGCAGGATCCTTTTGATCTGTTGCTAACAAAAGGGAAACAAAAATTGGAAATCTATGACTTAATTATGAATCATGATACACAATGAGAATGGAAAGGTCTTGCATATCGGCTCTTCAAAGACAGCTAACAAGAGTTCATATTTTTTAATTCGTACTGAAACTTTTGCACAAGAGAATAAAATATATAGGTTAATAAGTATAATAAGAAAATAAATTATTCAACAATGGTTAAATATATCGAGAAGGGGAACACACACCCTACGACTTCTGCGGAGGGCGTTCAGTCCACCTCGAGAAGGATTAGATTAGACTCAAATCATCATGAATAAATCTTCTCAACACAGAGAAATTTCCGTCTCAAAAATCAATGGAGTAGATCCATTCATTGGTATGGGAAGTGGGAACAACTGCCAGTACGTAGCATTTGGGATGGGATGTCGGAACACGCAAATGGAACTCACCTGAAGTGGAACTGCTCTATCGACCCACCTCGCAACCGGACGCCAGCCCTGCACGCAGGAACCACGGCGGCGAACCGCTCCCTCGCAATGCTACTCATCCGCCGCCGCCGCTATACGATTCTCCTCCATGAGACCATGACTGGATGCTGCTGGTGCGCTCCTTCTATATCCGACACTTTCCCTGCATGCGTTGCCCGTTCCAATCCAGTTCTCCTCTATGTATTTCACTTCTCCTCGTCTGCATCACCCACAATCCCTGGTGGTGCACGACCCTGCCCACTGGAATTATGGCCGCGGCGATGGCGAGGCCTTGAATCGGGAAGGAACGGAGGAAGGACGGGGTGACGACCGAAAGCACGAGGACGGCTTCACGGCTGCGGCATGATCCATGGCGGGCGGCTTGAGGACGGTTGTCGCGGAGACGGGATCGTGATCTGAACGGAGGAACGAAGGAAGTTGCGGCGATACGTCCACAAGGAACGACGCTTCTGGTGTGTGCGGGAGGGTGCGGTTGGCGGCGTGGCCGTTCGGAGACGCTGGTGCATGCGGGTATAAAGAGTGGGTAAAGATTTCTTCCGTGTAAAAAGTTTCGGCCTTGACGCTGGATTGCGTAGGAAACATGTATGTATCCTATGTCAGATGTCAGGAAACATGAGGGGGTCCACATATCAGTTTTTCTGGGTAGAAAATTTTTTTGGTAACAAATGTTTTCAATTTCAAGGCTCTTTTATAGTATAGATTATCTCGTACCAAGTAGATGAATTTTGTGCTCTCTTGGGCAGAGATCCTTAATCATTCTGGTTTGAATTGTTACATGATGATTCTGTAAGAATTGATGCAATGCAGATGGCTTGACAGACATCTAGATAAGTAGTCATTGTAGGGAAAGAGAATTATTTGTCAGGAACTGCAGATGGGAATTCTCTTGTAGATTCACTACTGTAGAGAGGAATTCTCTTGTCATTTCACTGTTCTGACAACCCTCTTAGCTAAGAACAGTGAAATATATGACCATGCTATTAGAATAAATAGTAAAATGTTAAGCTATAAGGAGGGAATTGTATATTGCATTTCTGCATTTCCTACATATATGCAGACTTGTCACCTGAAGAATCACATTTCTTATTCTTATGTCATTTAAAATAAACTGAAGTTTGTCCCTAAATTTTGTGCTCTTCTTTGTGACATATCGATGTAATTTAACTTATAAAATGGACTTGTTGAAACAATGGAATATACTTGGAATACTGTCATTGGATAGGAGCGCATTGAAAACAGTTATTCATGTGCCTGTACCACGAACATAGATCCCCTAATAATACCACTATTATTACCATGCCTTATATATACACATTTTCTTTTTCTCTTTTTCCCCCTTTTTGTTGGTGGCCCATGTTGGGTTTCAACTCTAGCCTACCCAACTTACTTTTTTTTGTTGTTGTTGTAAATTATAATCTTTGTATGTTGTTTTTTCTTGATAAGAAAATCCTACGCAATCAGAAATAAAGCTGCAAGTATAATGAGATCAGAAGAACTCAGCATTGTGGAAATCAAACATTTTCTAAGAACTAATTTAGTCCTTTTGTTCGAGAAATGCTTAATTGTCTATTCTGATTATTGCTTGGTGAATCATGTGACAGGATTATAAATAATAGACAGTCAGCAGCAAGATCAAAAGAAAGGAAGATGAGGTACATTGCTGAACTTGAGCGGAAGGTGCAGTTCATGCAGAGAGAAGCTACAGCATTGGCAACCCAGCTGGCATTGCTACAGGTGTGAATACTTCTTCACTGTTGGTGATGTCATGTAAATTTTGATTTTTTGTCACTGCTGTTTTTTAATTGTTTGTTACTATTGTATTTTTAATTAATTATCAATTGTTTGTTACTACTCTGATCTAAACTAATTTTCAGTTGTTGGTTACCACATTTTTAATAATCATGATGTTAGCTAAGACAGTCATTCAGGATGTTTCCAAAACATTGCACTGGGGATATGATGTGTTATTGCCATTGGACATAGATTTTTGGAGAGAGGAGGCGTGGTACAAACAATACTATGAACAATAATTGCCGGAGAGTGAGAGAGCAACAGCCAGGAGATAAGGATTTCACCTCTGTCTTAATTGATTACAAATCGTACACGGAGCCACTATTTCTAGGAGGAAGTTCGATTTGATGGCTAAACAAACTATAGATCTTATAATCATGATCCATCTTTGCTTACATGAGATAGACTTTCTAATAATGTCTTGACTTGATAGGAAACCTATATCTTATCCTATATTCAAACAGTACAGGGCTGCCTACTGGCCCATTTGAGCTAGGCTAGCCTGGTCTATGTTGTGACTGTAACAGGACTCAACAGTCAATCTTTTCCCTAGACTGTATCTAGTTTATGTTAATTTTTTTTGTTATAGTTAAGTCTTTTGTATTCTTCTGAGCTCATGTTAATTTCTCATTGCTATAGCTAATCATTCCTCCTTCCTATATGCTAATACAAACAGAGAGACACAGCTGGGCTGACGGTTGAGAACAGCGAACTGAAGATACGTCTGCAGAGCACAGAGCAACAAGTCCACCTACAAGATGGTAAAAAAAATCTCAAGCCATCACACTAACTATTTCGCTGCACATTTCCTCTTTTCATACTCCAAATCACAGCAATGCTTAGATTTTGTTCTCGCCCAACAAGTGAAATGATCGAACAACACAAACACAATCCTGTTCTTGCAGCTCTGAACGAGGCCCTGAAATCGGAGCTGCAGCGGCTGAAGGTGGCGACAGGGCAGATGGGCAACCAGATGATTTTGAACAACTTTGCTGGGCCGCCGCACCCGTTCGGCGGTGGGAACCAGCAACAGGTCTTTCACCACCCCGGCCAAGCAATGCCACCGTTCCTAGCGATGCAGCACCAGCAGCAGCACCCCAACCAGCCGTTGCACCCTATGCAGACGCAGCAGCAGCTGCAGCAGGCGGCGCTCAGCCTGAACATGAAAGGGCCGGCGGCCGCGGCTCCTCCCGGCCAGTGGCAGTGGGGTGGCGATGCGTGGTCGGAGAGCAGCAGCAGCTGATGATCCGGCCGGCGGTGACCGAGGCAACCTGCATGCTGTCGTCTTGGAAGGGGGTGTATGTCATGTCTGGATGGATGATTGAGGATATAGTGTATGTTCAGTAAAAGAAGCGATACAAATATGTATCTGAAAGGTGTAGATATAAATTTCTTTGGCTTTGCATCTTGATTAAGCCTTAAAAGGATGTTATACTCGGGTTATGTGTGGATGAAAACTATGGTTGAAGAAAACCCTTATTCTGCAGTTTATACTTTGATCTGCCATTTTGAAATGGTGTAACCAGGTGAATAGGTGATCTGTATGATGTGGTTAGATATGAACAAAATTTTCTTTAAAGTTGATTACTTTTGTTTTCAGGTAAAAATTTAGAACCTTTGCTTAGGTGATTGATGGATGAGCATGGATTTAATGTTCATCGGCGTGCAAGTGCAAAGAGAGAGAGAGAGAGAAAAAAAGTACCCTCGTCGAGGTTGCAATGGCGGTAATGTACAGGCTCCTTTCGTATACCGGGCTTCGATAACGAATGGGCCGAGATAATTAGTCCCGATTTGAGCCCATCTGACACTCACGTGCGCCGTCCACCGGTCACCCGCCGCGGACGGCGGCAAATGGACCGCCATGGCCGGCGTCAGTGCGTGCTGGGCGCCGAGGAAAGGCGGTCGGCAGGATCCCATGGGCGTTCTGAGTAGGCGAGGGCGGTCGATGTGCTTCCGGCAGTCCGCACCGCCGCGCCGCGCGCGGACGGCGGAGGCGAAACGGATGGCGATGACCTCGCCGCTTCGGTGCGTCCTCCCCCGCGAAACAACCACCGTCGTCTTCTCTCATTACAGGCAAGTCACGGATCCTAGCATCAGCGGTAGCGCTGACGGATTTTTCGCCCAATTTTATATAGTGATTGTACCTCATATTCAGGAATGCTTCGCTCGAGTTGATTATACCTCATATTCAGTTGTCAGCATTTTCAAATACGCCAAACTTGCAGCCAGTTTTCCACTTATGTTGTTTGTTGATACATTTAAGCTAGTAATTCCAGATCCAGTCAGGTAACACACCACTGATGCCTGCACTGCCTAGATCAATCATCTTGATTCTAGTTTGCGATTGCAGCGCCATGCTGGAAATTGTGGCCCTACCAAGCAAGCATGCATTCCTAGACAAAACTAGAGTATCCAATCTTGGCAAATTGATAAAGTAGAGTTCTGGTAATGTGCCTTCTAATGAATTAAAGGAAATATCCAAGTGTGTCAGGTTTGATAGCCCATGCTGGCTGGCACATCTCCAGATATTGAGTTCTTACTGAGATCAACAACTCTTAAGCTTGTCATTTGCTCAAGCCAACCAGATAGATTAACTTTAATTTGTTATCATAAAGGTCAAACTAAAACGTTTGAAATAAGTATATTGATCAAACTATATTGACAGTATAACCATTATTGCATATATAATTATTTGATAATAAAAATTCAAATCTGAGAAATAGGGTGCAGATCACAGGTGGTTATATCTTTCTACCCTTTGAGATTCTTTTGGAGTAAATAATCATTATAAGGCTTAAATATTAATATCATCTTGCGATTATCAATATGCTACTCTAGATCTCACTTCAATCTTTACCACCGATCTTAACTGACAAGGTGCATGTTTCAAGTGACTGTTTATGCCATCGTAGTATTTAAACGTGTGGCCTATGATCTGATATCCTTATCTTCGGATAAAATTTACAAAATAGAGTTAACAAATTATACAATGGATGTGCTTATAATGTTAGTTCTGGTAATTGTTCATTCGTGTTCTATGAAGGCAGGCAATGGACCTGGCGACGCGGGGGGCGAACCCTAGCCCCTAACGGGGCCGCCCCCGCCGCCGCCGCGCGGCGCGGCCGCTCCCCAGCGCCGGCGCCGGCCACCACCACCCCCCCTCCCTCCTCCTCCCCCTCCCCCCCTCCTCCTCCCCTCGCCCCTCGCCGCTCGCGCCTCCGCCGCGCCGGAGGTGTCGCCATCGCCGGGCGCCCCCGCGCTCGTGCAGGAGGCCGCCGGGGCTCCGGTGAGCCCGGATCTGGGGGCCGCGGCCACCTCCTCGCCGCCGGGGCCCACCGCCGGAGCCCCAGTCGCGCCTAGGCCGAGGGCGGCCGCGGACCGCGGCGTGCCGGCCATGGAGGATGGGGCCTCCGCGCCGCCTCCGGGGGCTGCCCCGGGCGCCGCCGCGGCCGGCGGGCCGGCGCCGCCGCCTCCGACCCCCGTGGGGCGGGGGCACGCCCCCTCCTCCTCTACACCCGGCTCCGGAGGAGGGCGCCCATGGCCGGGGAGCGCTGGCCGGAGGGCACCCGCCGGGTGCTCGATGTTTCGCCTCAGCCAACCTCGCCCCTGGAGGCCGGCCCATCGCCCCCTCCGCCGCCGTTGCCGCTTCCTAGGGACGCCGTCACGCCCCCCGGCGATGACGAGGTCCTTGTGGAGGATGTGCCGGATGGCGACGACAACGACGATGGCGACGACGACGACGCTGCGGCGGGGGGGGGGCGAGGGTGGCCTCGGCCTCGACGACTTCCTCGTCAACCCTTCGGCCCCCGCCCTAGCCCGGCCTCAACCTTGTCTCCCCAGGTGGCGCCTTTCTATCCCGGAGGCGGCACGGCGGGTCGAGACAAGCGTCGGCGGTGGGCGGACAACGACGACGACACCTCCGAGGATGAGCAGCCCTCATCATACTTGGAGGCCGCCCGTCAACCACCGGCTGTGGCCGCGCCTCGCGGCCGCCGGGCCGGCTCCGTCCCGGTCGCGGCGGGCGCGGCGAGGAAGCCGGGCTCCGACGAAGACGAGAGGAAGCGCGACCGTCCGCGACCACCACGGCGGGTCAGTGGCATCCCTGTCCGGCCGGTGGAGGGACGTGTCCCGGCCCGGCTCCGCCTCAGTCAGCGTGGACGCGGCGGGCGTCCGCCCAGCGACGCTGCGCCGATGCGCGTCCCCGTCCACCAGCGGCTTGGGTCCGCGCGTCGGGCGACCGTCCCGGACGCCGATGGGTGGCAGCGCGTGCTGCCCCAACATGCTCAACAACCAGTGCAACCTCCGCAACAGCGACAGCGCCATGAGGTGAACGCTGATGGAGGCAGCGGGCCGCGACTGTTCCCCGTGTACGCCGATGGTCGCTGCTTCAAATGCCTCGCGACGGGACACCGCGTCGCCACCTGCAACCAACCCTGGCGGTGCCTCCGCTGTCACGGCCTTGGCCACCGCGTGCGGGACTGCGAGAAGCCGAGGCGCGCTGCCGGCACCAAGCGCGCTGCTCGGAGGAGCGGTTCCGGCACCGTGAGCGGCGGGCGCGCTCCCACGGGGGTCGACGGCCCGGCTGACCCCGACCTCTCTCAGCGTGGTCGTGGCCATCGACCGCGTCGGCAACGACGTCGCAGGCGGAAGAGGCAGGAGGCGGGCATCGCCGACCGCACGGTGTGGCGGCCACGGCTCGGCTGTGGGTGGAGCCGACCGAGCCTCCTTCGGAGGGCTCCGGCCAAGGAGCACCCGAAGTTGATCTGTGGCCGGCGCGCGGACGTCGCCTGGGCTGCAATCCTCGAAGGCCCGCTACCGCCGACCGGCGAGGCCGCGCCGGGGGGGCCGACTCCGGAGCCGGCTCCCGCCCCTCCGGTGGCGCCCTGCTCTCCGGGGGAGTCACGCACCGCCCCGGTGTCGCCAGGCGATACGGGCACCCCTCCCACGCTCGAGACGCCGACTGTGGGGGAACGCGGGCAGGACGACGCGCCGAGGGGGCCGGAGCAGGACAAGCCGCTGATTGTCTACAGCCGCCGCCGCAAAAAAGCAGCTCACGGGACGGAACTCCCACAAGACGTGATCGGGGTCCCCGCGCCGGACGCAGCGGTGGCTCAGAAGCTCGACGCGCCGGCGGATGACTGCTGCACGCCGCCGCCGGGCTTCGGAGCGCCATCGACACCAACGTGGAATTCTTCTGCTCGGCGGCGCTTCCAAGCGTTTGCCGGCAAGGTCGTCAAGCCCGTGGCGGCTGGCATCCTGCGGCGGCCGTCGCCTAAGAAGACACCCTCGCCCAAGAAGACAACTTGGCGGAGGCCACTGCGGAGCCGGAGGATCGCTGCCCAAAGCCACTCTAGGATCCCGGTGTCGAAGCGCGGGGAGTACCTAATTCTCAAGCGCCTTGGCCACGTCTCTCCTATGTCTGAGTCCATGGCGGCCAACGAGTTCGACGCTCTCTTTGGTGGGCGCCGGAGGACGACGAGGCTTTCGGGGTGCTCTTCGCGATGGCCATGGGCGCAAGAGGCGCCGACGTGCGCGGGCATGAGCCAGCCATGGTTCTAGCCATGAGTTGGAACAGTTGTTAGTTAGCGAGTAATAGGATAGCGCAGCTCAGTTGTGGGGCGTGCTTTTCTTGCTTTGATTGAAAATCTTGTAAGCACCCCGGTTGTACTAAAACTTTCCTTCTTAATCAAAATACGCGCAAACCTTTTGCGTGATTGAGAAAAACAAATTATACAATAAACACAATAGTTTCAACTTAACACTAGAATATAAAGATAAAAAAAGGAAAGCCATCAAGGAGGGGTAAAAAAAATGACAGCAGAAAGTTTACAGGCTTACAGAAAAACGAAAAGGAAAAGAACTGACCAACAATACCCAAACCCGGAAACCGACGGCAAACAGTGCTGTAACAAGAGGGACCGGAGACAGCTGACTTCACTTCAGAGATGTCTAATCCAGAACACCACCAAGGAACATCGACAAGCCGGAGTTCCCTGCAAGCACCCAGTCTGCCCCCTCCGCCCCAACAAGTCGCACAAGCTCAACCGGCTGCACTGCCTCATGCACGAAAACCCGTCTATTTCTTTCCTTCCACAAGCTCCAAGAGACCAACAAAACAAGTGAATCGAAACCACGACGCTGGAGTTTCGTGAGACGCTTGCGGGAAGTCAACCACCAAAGAGCTAGTTCTGAATCTGGATGAGGAACTAGAGCAAGCAATCCGTGCGGATTCAGAAGACGCGACCAAAGCTCACGACTGTAAACACATCCGAGAGTAAGGTGCTCGATCGTCTCTGTTTCCTGATCACAGAGGGCACATGGTCCAGAGCTCTGAAGGTTGTGGTGCTGCATCCGATCAGAGGTCCAGCAGCGTCCCGAGATTGCCAGCCAAAAGAAGAATTTAACGCGCGGAGGTGCCTGGACCTTCCGAAGCTCTTTAGCACCTAAGATGCCAGACAGCCCATGCAAAAAGGCCCTATAATCCAAGGCCGAGGATTATTGCTGAGATGCCGACCAACACCAGAGAGAACAATCCTCCGCAGATGCGTTCAGCACACCCGAACGAAGACGATTCCAGACAAGCAGCAGACGGAACTTCACCTCAACTGCAGAAAGCAAATGTAACCTGTCGTGCATGCTGTCGGTGAACTGAATGTAGGCCTTCCTTGCAGCTGCACTGGATATGAGGATGACGAGAACAGTGGAGAATCCAGATGCAAACCCCAGCAACATAAACAGGTATGTCACCATATCAAAATTTGGATGAAGCTTATGGCGCTGATGCTTGTTGCTATTGGGTAAACAAATTTTTGATAGTGGAAACCCACAGAGATTTACATTTCCCAAGTATGAATCTTCTCCAAAAGTTTGTAACTGAACTCCGAAAGGTATGTCTCCTGATAGGTCGTTGTAGGATAAGTTCAGCCAGCCCAGAAATGTCAGTGATGCCAAGCTCTGAGGAATTGAACCTGATAGATCATTCCATGAGAGATCCAGTGATTCTAAATGGCTTAGGCTTCCAATTTCATAAGGAATACTTCCTCCAATGAGATTTCTAGATAGATTCAAACTATTCAGTGCAGCTAGAAATCCTATTTCACTTGGAATCTCACCAGTCAATTGGTTTGCTGAGAGATCAATGATCTTAAATACTCCTAAATAATAGTAGTATCTGAAAATTATTACATGACCTTTGTATTCTGCTTCCAAAGTATCCGTGTACACAGAAAAGTAGGCACCTCCAACATCATAAAACATAAATTCAGGAAAAGGAAATTCAGGAAAAGGTGATGTGTCCCTGACTGGACTGCCTGATTGCAAGGCAGTTAAATTTCCTATGAAATGTGGTACCTGGCCAGATAGTTTGTTGTTACTAAAATCCATAAACTGCAGAGCATGATGTTGGAATAGTTCTTCAGGTATTTCACCAGAAAACTGATTAGAACCTAAACTCAGAAATTTCAGACTCTGTAGGCCATCACCTATCCATTTTGGTATGTTTCCAGACAAATTATTGTCACCAAGATCAAGATATATCAACCTGCTACATGACCGCAATGAGGTGGGCAATATCCCAGATAAGTTATTCTTTCTTAGATGCAGTGTAGCGAGGTTACTTGGAGATCCAATGGTGGATGGTATTTCTCCCCAGAAATTATTGCTTGAGAAGTCTATGATAAACAGGTTCGAGTTTGTAGGCCAACAGTTCAGAAGCTCCCCTGAAAGATTGTTGTTAGATAGATCAATAATTAAAATTGATACCATGTTGCATAGATCTGCTGGGAGTCCTCCACTTAGAGAATTGTTTGAGAGGATTAGGTAATATAATTCAATTTCTCTGAAGCTCTGTGGAAATGATCCAGACAAGTGGTTTTGGGATAAATCCAAAGCTCGAACGCTAGTTGGCAAATCAGGAATGCTTCCCTCGAGTTGATTTGACAAGATTCTTTGCTGCTTTCGTGATATCTCCTGACAGAAGGTTCTGAGATAAATCAACATGTACTAAGTTGCACAGACTGCTTGCTGGTGCTGGTCGTGGTATTTCACCTTTCAACTTGTTGTCAGCTAGTGCAAGAAACTTCAGTGATGTCAGTTTTCCTAGCTCATCAGGAATCTCACCATAAAGCCCACAACTAGACAGGTCCAACTCTGACACGGAAGATAGATTCCAAAGCCAATTTGGCAAGGAAGAACTAAGATTATTACTCTTGAGGTCAAGTGTTTTAAGGGTCGTGAAGTTGACATGGGGAAGATAATTGAGATTGGTGACAGGAAGGAATGCATCATTCAAGTGAATCACCTCGAGCAAAGGAAGCATATTCACAGCCTGCAGCCAGTCCAAGGAGGTAGCAAGATATAACCAACTGAGGTCAAGGTACCTCAGGGAAGTCAGTTTTGAAACCCAGTGGAAGCTGCTGACAGTTATCATATAAGAACCGGATATTTCAAGGTATTGGAGCCTTGTTAAATTACCGAGCTGAGGTGGGATTGGGCCGCCAAAATGGGCACCCGAAAGATCAAGATATCTCAACATGTTGAAAGAGCCTATGAATTGTGGGATGTTCACCCCTCCAAAGTCACATTGGCTGAGGTTGAGGTATAGCAAGTTTGTCAAACCAGCCAAAGATTGATTTATCTCACCTTCAAGAGCGTATCCGCCAAGGTCCAGCCGGACAACATGGCCAGTCTTCTTGCTGCATCTGACACCGCTCCAGCTGCAACAATTTTCACCTTTCCATGAACTTAACCTCGCATGAGGGTCCTTGATGCTGGCGTTGAAGGCAACCAGGGCATCCCTCTCTGCTGTGATGCACGCTGCTGTCTCCCTGGAGCTGATTACCATGCACCAAAGAGCCGGTGCTGTGAGCACTTTCTCCAACAGAACTCTCATGGTTGTTGAAAGGGTTTGTCTTAGAATGGAGAAGCTACTTCTTTGATGTTCTATACTTTTATTATCCTTCTTATTTATATTAGGAAAATGGATCCAGTGAAGACTTGGACGGGTCTCACCCGGCAAATCCCTTTCGGAAATTTTAAAAAAAGACTTGGACGGTCCAAGTTGGACCTCTAGTCTTCGGCTCTTTGCTCCCAGTCCCAGTCAAACAGTTAAGAAGTTTTCGTTTGGCCAATTGAATTTGGCCACCTGTTTGGCTCGTTTCCCTTTGTTTGGTCCCTTCCCATTTATTTCATTTTGCAACTGGTTTTGAACCTTTTGTTGGAACCTCTCCTTAATAAAGTTGCAGTAGAGGCTAAAATCCCTCCTGATCCTTTTAAAAAAAATATATATAGATTAGACTTTCTGTCTGTACGTAGTCCAGCAGTTAATCTGTTTGACTCTAGACTGGCTGGTCTTTTCCAGAACGTAAGGGAACTGCTGACCGAAATTGTTTTTTCCATAGTTTATCAAGAAAAATCTAGATCTAAAAAACACTCCATTTTTTTAGAGTTTGCCATGTCCTTAACATCGATACTTGCATAGATTTTATAGCCGGAAAGGATTGTTGCTCTAGATGTACAAGTATGTTGCTCTTGAAGTATACAAAAAAGATGACTCTTGCCACATAATACTTTCACTCATCATCAAGACCTGGTATATACAGTAAATTGACATCGAAAACGACAGGGCTGCTCGGGGGTACTCTTGGCCTTCCAGGAGCTGAAGTAAGGCCCTTAGGAAATGCTAACTGTGCATAATCAAGAAAAGGAAATCATCACTGTCCTGTTCAAATCTTCAGAACAAGAAGTTCTTTGTCAGACTGATATCTTGTCTGTCTTCACTTTCAACTATATATAGGAGTAGTTGACTAGTTCACTTTTATCATACTTACTGGCCCAGGTATGTACAGCCGACGTAGTCCTCCAACCTTCATTGACAAAATCCCTTCATCAAGCCCCTTGATCACCTAATTTTGCCAAATATATATGAATTTGTGTAAACGAAAAAAAATGAAAAGAAACACATCTCAAAACTTCTACTTGGAAGTCGAAACTAAGTCTCTCAGTTTTTTTCTTGATTTTGGCAATGTAGCTTAGTCTACAGATGCATTGATGAGCATGAAGCTGATCACTGCAAACATCAGTTCGTGATGTATTTTGGAACATAGACACCAGCCGGAAATGGAGAAATTTTATACCTGTCCTGATCCAACACGGAATATGTAGGGCTGACCTTTCTCCAGTGAACTGCACAAAGCAGCAAAGCATAATGAGGACAAGAATGGCTTCCACCCCCAAGGCCCAATAAACAAAATTCTGTAAGAATAAATTCTAAGTTGCAAGTCCTGATTTGTGAACAGGACATCAGGTATAATTAGTTCTGTTGTGTTTTATAAACAAAGTACAGATGAAAACCAGCTCTCTAGCTGAATGTCAGACATCGACTGAACAAATCCCACCTGTCAAATATCTGCCCAGTTGGCACCATAGCAACATAGTTTGCTGCAACCTACATGGCAAGAAGTGGAATCATGTAAGAGGATATGGCTAGTAAAAACAGCAAAAAAGAAAACATAATTGAGAACATCATGATCACTTGATCAGCAACCTGGAAACCAATGGGTGGGCTCGGCCCTTCGCCCACTTTGATATCCTTGTACTGCAGTCCCGATTCTGTAGTTACCATAGGCACCTGGACATCATAAGATCACTCAAATTTAGCATTTGACTCGCTATATGTTCTTTGGAACAACGCATCTCTCTCCATACTGATGAGGTGATCATGTCTGAAACTTCAGTATTGCATTGCTCTAGAAAAGTATATGCTGAATTCTGAATATGTTTAGACCTCAGATTGCTAAAAATTGAAGCAATTACTAACTGATCCAATTTTCTGAAACTAGCACCTATTAATGCATCATGTCCTTTCACCAGCATAAACCAAGAGTAATACGCACAGAGACTCAAACCAACATTTTCGAGCTCGCTTTCGCAGGCGGCGTCGCAGAGCTTGGGCTTCTCCTCCGGCGGCAACCCGGCGGCGACGGCATCAAACGCTGCCAGCCCCAACAAGGCAGAGGCTCCCAGGGCCACTCCTCCTCCTACCAGCCCCCTCCGAGTACTGATACTCCCACCACCGATCAAGAACTCGTCAGCCACCCCGCATTGCGCCGCGCTTCCACCGGCGGTGGCTTTGCAGCAGCACGACCTCCTGAACGCGCTGCCGCCGCGACGCCACGCCGTAGAGACCGACGCATGTCTCGGCCCTGTGGACAAGCAGAAGTGCAGAACGTTCATCAGGCATTAAGGTGCGGACGAGTGGGCTGAGATGACAAGGGAAGAAGTGAGCTGTAAGTGGGGGTGAGCGAGGATACCTGAGGGGAGGAGGAGCGGCGGGGCAGAGGACGACGCTGCAGCCATGGACAGCGGGGAGAGGAGAGGGGCACAGGAAGGCGTTGGGACGAGAGGGGAAGAGGAAGGTCCGAAAAGTGGATAGAGAGTTGGCGGTCTCCACCACTCGGTGCCTGCCAACTGCCAACCGTGGCTACCAGAATCTGGCGTTGGTCTCCGTCCATGCCCGTGCCAACACAACTGACTCTGATATCAGCGTAAAGCTCAAGCTCAAGCTCAAGCTCAAAGAAATGATCTTATCTTTAAAGGAATTCAACCTAGCGTTGCGAAGTGCAAGTCAAACTTTTTCGAGGAATTAACTCCGTTGTTGCAAAGGGTCAAGACAAAATTAGCCTTATTTATTTCTAGAATATTGTTGTATTTTTTTTACTTTCTCTTTTGTCTCTGTATTATTTTCTCAACTGTTTTCCTCCTCTTGCTCTTCCTATTTTTGTATTTGTTTGTGCCACTTTAACTTTTAATTCATTTATTTAGCAGGGGCCTCGCCCATCCTATTCTTTATTTTTACTGCGCCCATCCTATTCCTTAAAAATCAGTTGACTTTTTACTAAGGTCCTATTTAGTAAGGCTCTAACTTTCTGGTGAAATAAAAATTATTCAGGGCTTGTGAATAGACTTGTAGTCCAATGGTAGGACGGTCCAGTGAGACATTACCCACCGAGGTTCAAATCCTGGTGCTCGCACCTTTTTCTACGATTTTTCCAAGAATTTTCTGGCATTATGTGTTAAGTGGTAAGCGACGTTTCCGTCGACAACGAGACGCCTGTGGTGACTTCAGAAATCTCTAGATCTGTCAGTTGTCCAGTGCTTCGGAGCTGCTCATAAGGGTAGGGTTTGCGTACGTGTATTCATAGGGGGTGAGTGTGCTAGCATGTTGTGGGCGTCTGCGTTGTAATGTGTAATTCTTAAAAATTAGGGCTTGAGCGTTCCTACACCTATTTTGAAGTTTGTTTGTGATTTTGCCCTCGTTTTTTAACTTTGTGATTTTACCCCGTAATTTTAAATGAAGGAATACTTTACCCCTGGTTTGTTAAGTTCCTCTAACGGTGTTAATTTTTTGGACGAAATGATGACTTTGCCTATGCGTTTTTATCCTGTTTTATTATATATGTTATGTTTTTACCTCAATTTTCATACAACAAGCTCTCATATTTTTGCACATATTTTTTTAAAAAAATCCAACAACATTTTAGTTAACAATCCACTAAACACAATTTAATATCACACATATACGTGAATTATCGCATCCCAACGTTAGGAGGACATAAGGGCGTCCTTACCTTTTCTGCATATGTGTTTTTTCTTTCTTTTTGGCCATTTAATCAATCTATCTAAGACGGTGTTATATAGAAGGGTAAATAGAAACTTCGTTTCGAAAAATGAGGCTAAAATCACAAAGTTAAAAAAGAGAGGTAAAATCACTCTTGAACTTTGAAATAAAGGTAGAAATACAAAAATTCCAAAATATTTACTTCATCGGCTCCTAATTTATTCGAGAGAAGGTAAAAGCAGCTAGGAACAAAAAAGTCTAGAGCCACATGGAACTCTACCAATGCAAACACGGCAAGTCGCATGATATGCACTAGGGACAAAAAAACTCTAAATTACATAAAAATTAGAAACATTTCTACAATTAGTAATTTGGTAGACTCATATTAAATATACTAGGTAAATACCTCGCGCATTGCCGCGGAAATTATTAAAATGATATCTTGTGTGAATGACACAAATATATATAAATTTGATAAGAATTGGAGTATTATGATGGAATTGTATGTTGCATGCATGTTGTAGTGGAATGAGAAAGGATCAAACGTAATTCACTAAAAAAGTGAATGGAGAAATGGAGAGGATATTTATTAGTATGCTTGAGTTAATGGGTGAATGATGACTTAGTTGTGGGCCTATAGAATGACATGGCTTCACAACAATTGGCCCTGATAGCCGATACTACGAGTATCACATTCAACGGAAAAATAAAACTATCTAGTCTTAAATCAAGACAAGAGTTAATGTGATATGCATCGCCTTTAACGTAAAAATCACAAACAAACAGAGATGTCACAATGAAGACAATGCACAAAATTGAAAATTTTATTCAATGACTACTAGTTACAAGCTACTGGCCAAGGAAGACCTTTTGGATGGTCTCCTCGGCCGCAGTCACATCAACTACCGCCCCACCAAGACCGGTGAACTCCTCCCTCAGCTCGACGAAACCCTCAAGTTGCGTTCTTCTACGAAGTCGAGAGAAAGAGTCTCGAGCAGGTCCTCCCCGGTCCTGAGCTGGGCAGAGTCCAGTGTGTCAGCAGCACTGTGACGGACGCCATGGAGGGCCAGAACACGTGCCTTGATGTCTTGGAGGCGCTGGATCACATGTCATCCATGTCGCCGTGGGTGTTCACGGTGGAAGTAGCCACGGTGGCGGCTTCTGTCAGCGCCTGAAGCTGCTGTGTCAACACTGCTAGCAAAACACAAAAAGATTCAGATTTGCAATGTGACAAAAGTAAGAAGATCTGATGTAGAACACACCAGCAACCTTGGTGTCTGATTTAGCCAACTGTGCCTGGACTGCCTTGATAACGGCATCAGGATCCTCCATGACAAGACGCGCCGCCTTGACAGCATCGGCCAGCCCGTTGCCATTGCTGGTACTGCAACCGCATTTGGCCTCACTACTGCCGTGCCAGAGGTGGAAGCACCATATAATGTCCTGCTTCTGCCGTGCCAGAGGTGGAAGCACCATATAATGTGCTGCTTTGCTTTCCTCCAATACCTCACAAGCAGTGGCCACTCACAAGCAAAGTGGCCCAAAAAATTAAAAGGAGAAGGCGAGTGCAAATTTATGACTCATGTAGCTACAACTCTCCAAGTGAGACACATATATGGACATCCAAACAAAATTTAAGGGACTTCAAAAATTAAAAGGAGAAGGCGAGTGCAAATTTATGGCTCATGTAGCTACAACTCTCCAAGTGAGACACATATATGGACATCCAAACAAAATTTAAAGGACCTTATATATATATTTATATAACCTTTAAGCATGAGATCTTTGCTGGAGGTCATGCAAAAAGTGTATGTCATTTACATATCGTGTGTAAGTCATTGCAAAATCATTTTAATGGACCATCATTGTTGAGCCATTATCCTCTTAACACTTTCATGAATAGAGCAGCAACTACCTATGCAAACTGTGTGATATGTCCAATGTTATGGAATGAACATCAATTTTCTGTCCTTAACCAACTTCTACTTTTTTCGGTTAGGAAAAGACTCGACCGGTACCAATCTTTGAGTAGCACTAATCGCCAAAAAAAAAAAAAAAAAAACACTTTTAAGCATCTGATCATCCTGCCGGTGTGAATGCGTATATTGCCCCTTGTTACAACCCAAAGGTACGTAGACCAAACTCCGCTTGACAGAACACAATACATTTGCATTCTTTTTATTTTGGGCACAAACATAATGAAAAGTGACTAAATTATTCTTTTATCAGGTACCAAATTGCATTGGACGTCACTTTACAGTCAAGTTCATGTATGTTGTGTTAATTAACAATAGGTTAGAGTGTCAAAAGATATTTGGTAAATTAAAGTACCTATGAAAATTAAAATCTTTCTTTGGTACTTAAAAAAAGATGTGATTTAAACTAAGGATAATTTAGTTAGGCGTAACTAGAATGGTGACACACATTGTGCTTTTGTCATTTTCTAGAAACAATACAACATCTCTTTTTTTATTGTATTTATGCCAAATTCTTATGGCATGTTGTACATATACTTTTTGGTTTATCACCCCCTACGGATATGAGCGACTTTTTTTTATAAGGTGGTAAAAAATGGCAAACAAAAAATATAATTCATTTTAACAGCAGCTGCCATGCTTTGTTGGGCAATTTGGTTAACAAAAAATGAAGTGGTTTTTGATAAATGTAGATCAAAATCTTACTTGCAGGTACTCTTCAGGGAACATACTGGCTTTGAAGTGGGCAAGTCTGCAGCGGTATGATGATCAACGGCATCAACTGATCCAAGTCGCACAATACCTAGAGATGTCCGCATTGTAGTTCTTTAGTTCCAATGGATGGTTGTCGTCAAGATACATTGGTTAGGTTTAGATTAAACCTTATTTTGTGTCGGTTTTTCGTTTGTCGGGCTGCAAGTTGGTGTTATTTGCAGTCCGTGGTTGTGTCCGTTGGCAAAACTTTGTAATAGTTGATCTGATTTAATCAGTTGATAGATGAAGCCGGATATAAAGTATTCATTATCTAAGAAACTACTGAATCTTGAAAGGGACTTGTCACAAATCTGATAACCTGTTGGAGGGATTTAATTTTCACCATGATAATGGTCTATGTGTTTCAAAGTTGTGTGTGCTAGCAACTATCGTGCTCGATAGCAGCTTGACTTGAGAGAAATAAGAAACATTGTGTGATGTCAAACAAAAAATTCAGTACTGCATTCGCACATAGATAAAAATTAGTGTAGCATGGATCAGGAGGGTTTATCATGCTGCATTTTCTGTTTTGCGTTTGACAAAACACAATTAGCTTAAGAGAGAAATCCATCGATTATATCCAATGCAAGATGCTCTTCGGTTTAATCATCACACTGATCCGTGCTTACAAGAGAATGGAAACTCAGTGCTATCATATTTTTTCAGCATATTCATATGTCACTTCTGAACCAACCAATGTACAGAGTATCTATTAATATATAATCTGACAGGAACATACCATCTACGAACTATTGATTGCCATAGCTACAAGATAGAATCAGAGAGTAGAAAGAGAAAAATTGTAATCTTAGCAAAACTCATCATATTTTAATTTATGCTCTTCTGCACAAACACCTCGCACACAGCGAATTCAGGAGCGAAGCAAAGAACACAGCACGTGCAGCTCAACCACTGAAGACGAGCAGATCGGAGATGGACGGCCAGTCACCGCAGTATCCCGTTCTTCCAGTAGTAGAGCATGGCGCCGACGAACAGCGCGGCCGCGCCGGCGACCGTGCCGCCGACGGCCTTCCAGAAGACGTTGAGGTCGGTGATTCTGAAGAGCGCGATGCGGACGTTCATGCCGAAGACGGCGGTGACGACGACGGCGCTGGTGACCAGCAGCGTGGCCGTGGACAGCGCCACCCCCATCTGCAGCAGCTGGTTCTGCTTGTCGTCCAGCATGATGTTGATGTAGTCCTCCGTGTCCTCCACGTACTCCCGCAGCTTCGACACCCAAGAAATTCATCTTCAGCGCATGGATTGGATGGAACACATGGATGGATCTGAGTTGGGGGACAGGACTGGAGAACGAACGTGCATACGTACAGTTGAGAGCTTGTTCAGGGTGCCGTCGATCTGCACGAAGTAGGCCTCCAGCAAGCTCTCCAGCTCGTCGATTTTTGCCATGAAGGCCATGGATCCGTGCTTTGCTTCTGTTTCGGCGTCGTCCCTGCACGTGCAGTTCATCATGAAAAGCAATGTCTTAGCTTGGATTGTTTGTTTAAGGGAAAGATAGCTTCTGCGTGTTCAGCGTTCACTGATCAGAACTTCAGAACTCAGTACCCCTCTTCATGGATTTCGACGAGTTCTGTCCCGATATCAAATCTCAAGGACTGACTAGCTGCTTGGAACGCGGCCTTCTCCGACAGATGCATCGCCGCCATGTCAGCATCGTCGTCTAGCAGATGCTCTATTTCATCCCGGACCTGTGGTAATCAAACCATAAATACGTTGTTCGTTCTGAAGTCCTAAGACTATCTCCAACAGCATATACCTAAATGCAAGACCTATTCTATCAATTGAGTCATGCATAGTAAAAAGGATCACCACCCAATTATTTGCTTCTCCAACAACCAACCCAAAAGTGCATGCGTCTGAATAAAAAAGACATGCGCCGCTCGTCCTTCTTTCCTTCCCAACCACAAGATGTCCAGAACTCCAGATCCCCTTCCCGGCCGAGAAAGAAACCGCATGCAGCTTGAGCCGCATGACGGCGCACCCGTCCCCCTGCTCGAGCCGCCCGGCGGCGCCGCCCCTCCCCTCCGCGCAAGCCGCGCGTCCGTCCCTGCGCGAGCCGGCGAGGAGTTAGAGGCGCTCCCCATCTCACCAGGGCCAGTTCGCTCACACGGCGGTGTGCGACGAGCTCCGCCACCCACACGGCCGTGGTAGCTCGTTCATCTGCGGCTGCTCTCTCATCTCCGGGCCGGCCTTCTTCATCAACCCCGACGGCATGTTAGCCTTCTTCCTCAACTCTGGTGGCCGAGCGGACCGCGGCGAGCTTCAAGGACATGGGGGGAGGAGCCCGTGCACGTGCCGGGCACCCCGCCGTTCCCGGCGACGCACTCCATCCAGCCCATCATGGAGCGCGACGAGGCTCGAGCGCTCCAAGGCGGAGGCAGCGCGCGAGGCAGCGTGGCCGGCGCGGCGGGACCGTCCGTGGTGCTCGGTGGCGGCCGCCACCTCGACGGCGCCGAGGAGGTCCGGCGCCTCCACGAGTCCGGGCAGAGCGGCGGCGGGGGAGGCATGGACGGGCAGCGCAAGGCCCCACCTGGCCATTTGCGTCGAGGAGAGAGAAGCACCCAATTATCGGTCTTCTCTCCCCTAGCAACCAAAAATACCTCCTGCTTTTGGTGGTCTGTTGGAGGCTGTTTTCATTACTCAAAAATACTGTGCCGACTTTTTTTATGTTTGGGTTGCCTTTTGCGTTGCTTGTTGGAGACAGCCTAAACCCTCTTATGCTTAGCTTATCACCTTATGAACTCCCCCAGAAATGGCAACTAATCGGCACTTTATTTGCCGTACGTGCTCAAGATTGAGAGTGCTGATTCTTGAGGTGAGTGCATCCAACGCTGGGTACGCCTCTTTCTCCAGCATCGATGTCTGATGAAATGGGTAGGAAGCAAAGATGATTTCAGTGAACAGGTAAATGGTCCCTGTGCAATTCAGCACTGCTGAGATAACCAGAGCATCGAAAATTAAAGCCAGCAGATCGTAGCAGAGGAGATGGACCTCATGTTCAAGTGACTTGCACGCGTACTCGAGGCACACCTCCAGCGCCCTGAACTCGAACGGCAGCACCTTGCCGCCGCCGCCCGGCGGCGAGACGGCTCCATCCTTCAACCGGGACAAAAGATGAGATCTTTCATAAGATAAAAAAACAGCCTAACAAAGCCAAACGGATCGGATTCGAACGTACGGACACAAGGGAGACAGAGACAGACCGAGACCGCACGCGGCGGCGCGGGCGAGGCGGTGGCGGCGGCGAGCCGAGCACGGAGCTCGGCGACGAGCGGGGCGACGGAGGGGTCACGCGGCGCGGGGACGAGCACCTCGGACGCGGTGATGACGGCGCGGACGCGGTCCAGGTTGACGACGACGGCGCGGTCCCGGGCCACGACGCTGGACGGGTACGACAGCGCCGGGTCGAGCGCGCGGAGGTCGCGCGCCGCCAGCCCCGTCCGCCGCACCAGCTGGTGCTTCCCGATGGCCTGCACGCGCCACTCGCCCGTGGCCGACACCGCCGCCCACTCCCCCGCCGCCGGGGCGCCCGTCGTCGCTGCGTGCCTCCGCCGCGGTGCCGTGGCCATGGCCATGGGGGGCTAGCTCTTCCCTGGCGCGCCCGCGGCGAAGATTTACTTGTGCGCGCGCGCTGCCCCGTGGCGTGGCTTGCCGGAGGCGGCAGCATGCGGGGGAGTAGCCATGCGAGGGCGTACCAGGGAATAGGCAAAGAAGTCAAGAAGGACGATGGAACTGTCAACGGATAATTGTTCCATGTGGGTCCCACCGGTGTTATTCCCGCGCGCTGATGGGCTTGTGTTGTTCAATCTTTAAATGGGCTGCCTGAATTAGCTCAATCCGGGAGCGTTGAGAAGCTAGCTCATTTTTGGAGGATCGATGCATGGGACTCTAGTTCAGTCAAAAGCGCCAGAGTTCCACCAACATGAAACATATTGATTGCTTCGTCGACTTCTCTCTTCTCCAAACAATTTTGGTGTGAGAGGTGCTGGAGGAGTGGGGTTCAAATAACAGTGGATCAATCTAACAGTGGATCAATCTTGGCGAATTATGGGATGCAAGTCTTTGGCTTCAACAAGTGCATCTTTGGGTCAATTTGATAGTGTGTTGAGAGATGAGAGTAATATGGTTTGTAATTAATGATGTTAATGGTCTGGATGATATAGGCCTTTAGGCCATGTTGGCGGGCGCGCCTTCGAACCTGAACTCTTGAATGCTTGCTTGCTTTTGCTAATACAAAAGTTGAGGACAGTTTCCCTTTTCTCTAAAGAAATTATGGGATGCAAGCTGAGCTTGTTTTGAGATGTGTGCTAGCTTGTAGCATTGTATATAGACTTACGCAAGGTACTAGCCCTCATGCGTTGCCTTGCCCGCCTCAACACCATTTGGGGTGCTCTGCTTCTCTCATGGTACAGATGAGCCCTCTTTCTCTTCGGTCCACAGAGAAAAAATGTGGAACCGGCGTAGAGCTGGGATCGCTAACTAATAGAATCACCACCGGTGTATATATTCACGTAGTTGCCCACTGGGCCACTAGACCTACCCAAAATGCTAATGTGCTTAGTTCGTATATTTTTGTTTGGGAATCTATGAATTTTGCCCATTGGATGGTATTAAGATGGATGTGTTGGGTAGGTTGTAAAATCAGGTGATGTTCTAGGATTGTGCCCTCTTCGTGGCTAAGACGGCAAGCACAATGTCATAACCGCGCAAGGACATAGGGGATTGGACAAGTAGTCAAATTTTGTTTTCTAAGGTTTTAATGAAGAAGACTTTGTCCGTGTACAACTTCAACGAACTGTCAGTTGGGAAAAGTTGAATGCCACCATTTAGGAAACGCTATTTTTATTAGCCTTTGAGGGCATGTGCCCCCTGCTCTCATCATAATAAATGAAAATATGTTGTAAAATAAATCTTCTACCACTAAGAATTACGGAATGGAATCGTTCACCCCAGCAAATAACCTCGCCTCCGCGTGGACTTACCCGGCCCTCCCTCTCGTCTCTCTCGATTCAAAAACAGCCCGGCACCCCATCTCCCTCTTCTTCTCCGACCCGACCCCAAAGCCGCCGCCGCCGCCGCAGCAGCAGCACGTCGCGAGCCGCAGCAGCCCCATCCGTCACCGCCCTCGCTCACCCCCACAGCCGCAGCAGCACGTCGCGCCACTGCCACCCCCATACATCGCGCCGCCGCACGCCGTCGCGCCGCCTCCGCCGCCCATCTGCTCGCCCCTCACCGGATCCGGCGAGGATGCATCCCCTTCTGCCGCCTCCTTGCGTCCGCCTCCTCCGGCCGCCGCCCTCCGCGCCGCTGAAACGGCCGGACCGACCCCCGCGTCCGTCCGTCGCTGTCGCGGTGTCGCCTCGTGTGCCCCGACGGAGCAGAGGGCGGCAGCACCACGCACCCGTTCGTCACGCCCCCACCTCCACTCCACGGGTGGGGCGGACGCATCGGTGCCAGCGCGCCCTCTCGCTCCACCTCCGTCGTGGCCAAGTCGCTCTCGCGTCGTCGCCTCGCCGCCGCCGTCGAAGGCCACTCGAGCTCCCCCGCGCCGCTCCGCGCTTAAGCCCCAGGTGGTTCCCCGATTCGCTACCTGCTCGCATCCTCGACGTCGTGGGCGCCGCCGTCGTCATGCAGTTCCTCATTGTCGAGCTTGAAGGTATAATTTGTGCCTCGTCCTGTTCCCCGTTCAAGTGAGCAATTCTACCCTGCAGGATCTAGAAATTATGCAGTAGTATCAAAGATAGACATTATAGTGGTTTCGGCATTGATCTGGAAGTGTGCGTGTAGTGGTTTCAGCATTGATAATCCTTTGTCTGCACATCTTTGTGATGGTTCTCATGATGTGGTATCTCAGATCTCGGAGCATAGAAATCTGAAAGAATTGATCTCACTCTCACAAGTTCAAAACAAATTTGACTTTTGATTTCATTCTCAGTCACAAGTCTGCCACTGCTGAATGGTAGCTCCAGTCCACTGCTTTCTTTACGGAAAACTTCACTTCTGTGCAATGATTATACTTCAAACTGCCCATGCAGATACTAATGGTAGTTTTCCATTGCTAGCAGTTTCGGTGATATTGGAAGTATTTCAATGCCTAAACTGACACCAGTTCCAAGTCCCATTCATCTGTTTGAAGCAATCTAATATATACAATCATTCTAAATGTTTTGTAAACTCAAAATCTCCCATGATTGATTCAAATATTTGGCATAGCAGAGAAAGGGTACAACCTGAATATTAGCCTTACTATTAAACTAAATGTTTGGATAGTTATAGATGCATATATATACGAACTTCTGAATTTCACAAGCTTGTTGAGAAATAGACACATATGAGCCACATGATCAGATAGTAATGATGACTGATAGGCATATGACCAGAGTTGCACATTTTTTTTGAGTACTGTGCCTCATGAATCACAAGGATTTCCATGGCCAAATGTATGTTTCTGAGTAGGTGCTGATTGATTGAATGTCATTGAGCAATTGGTTGAATTAAAAGGGGTTTTAAGGGACTCAGATTACTCATGTAGTGACCTATTGATGGAATCCATGACCTTGAATTAAAAAGCCTTGGGGGTATGGAATTCTTTAGTAGAGAAGAAATGACAGCTGTTTGAAGCAATCTAATGATTCATCTGTTTGAAGCAATCTAATAATTCATCTTGTTCCGGTATATGTGGATGATGTTAAGAGTACATTTTTTCCTCTCGTACATCTATGGGCTTCTCTTCTTTATTGCTTATTTTAAGAACTGGTGAATTGAGGTCTGAAGAACATATTAATCAGTAATTAGTCATTAATGAAGTCATGGATTACTTTACTGCTTTGCTTATATCTATCTCATGACAAGTGCTAAAAAATAATGTCAGTTAATTTGCCTTTTTCTTTTGTCCTTTGCAAGTGGGCAACACCGTATGCATCCCACTGTTGTGCTGTAAATCTGCTTTTCAAGTGTTCTCTCATCTGTACATACTATTTAGAACTGCATTGGATTCTTTAAGTTTTTAGCCCCCTTGCAAAGTCTCCATAGATTTGAACTCATCTAAAAATAAAATTGCTATTGTGGGCTACAGGCACATTTGCTGACAGATAAACAAATACTATTCTGAGACTTCCTCCCAGTAAGCATAAATCAAAGGATTTCTCAAGCAACTCCGTGCGTTTGGAGAATTCAAGGTGTGCAATATCCTTTTGCCCCATCCATGCTGCATTTCCCTTTCCTGAATATGTACTTTTTTAGGATTGGAGGACTAAATGGTCACCATCTGATTCTTGTATATAGGCAGCACTAATATGCTATTTTAAAGAATTTGAAGTCATTGTATTGCAAAGACTGAATATTAGAAATCTAAAGAATTGGTAAATGATCACCATCTGATTCTTGTATGTAGGCAGCACTAATATGCTTTTTAAAGAATTTGAAGTCACTGTATTGCAAAAACTGAATATTAGAAATCTAAGGAATTGGTAAGGCAAAATTATAACAGGCGGTCACTCTGTTCTATCCCATGAAGTTGACTTAGTATTGATAGCACAAACCACATATTCTGTTTGAAATTTTGAAGGCTCCCACTATAATCCGCATGCTTAGCTGAACAAAAGGTGCATAGGTTCACCACTCATCTATTGTATCTATTCTTTATGCTGCTCCATGGAAATGTAGTTCTCTAGGTGCCAGTATTTACGCTTTCCTTCCAGAAGCTGCAGCAGGAATACTTAAGTATCTTGCTCCTCCATCTCTGGATCAAAATTGATAATTTTGGGGCGTATAGAGCTATCTGAGGATAATTAACCAACCAGTAAGAACACAAGCACGTGAATATCCCATTGACATGCTTTCATTCTCTCACAATTAGTTTAGCTCCAAAATTTTATTTGGGCACATCTACCTTCTCAATTATTGTTGGGAAATTCCTCCGTCGGTCAGTGCATCTATCCATCTAGCTTTAAAACGGAAGAGTTTTTAAACTTTATCACTGAAATAGCCTGAGATATCCTGAGATATCTTGGTTTTAGCTTGGCAGCTCGCCCTCTTGTGCAATCTATTGTTACTTCCGTATGATGGCAATCACACAGTGGAGATATGAAACTTGCAGTACATACAAGGCTCTCTTCAAATAACTCTGCTACTTCACCTATAGTTGAAACAAAATGTAAACTGTAAAATGATGGAAAGGTAAAATAATGACAAAAGAAAGACTTGTTTACCATTCTGTTACTTTCATCAGTTTTGAATTGTTTTGTTTCATCATTACAATTCTCAAACCAAAAGGGAAAAGATCTCACAAATGCTTCATCGTATACGCTTGGTCCATAATTGTTTAAACATTGAAAAATTCTTAGCTGAAAGATTGAAGTTTTGACATAACTCCAATACTTTAAAATTCTATTAATCTGAAGTTAAACTTACTCCAAAATCCTCTAAAATGTCAAGCATGCAGTACATGCAGTACATGTCAAGCATGCAGTGCACTATACAGTCCGGTTTGCTAGGCCAAACTTGCTGCATAATTAGTGCCGAAATAATATTATGCCTTGGACTGAAATGATGCTATTTTTGGTCCAGGTATTTATGAAGGAATGCACACATTATGTTACTTCGATGGCGAAACATATGAATGGAATGGACTTGTGCTACTAGCAAAGCATCATGAACAAGGTATGTTCACTGGTAAGGTCGGGGCAGCCAATGCTGGTGTGGAATACAGCACCACTATAGCTGGAGCTCCTCTTGTGGATTGGGCGTTGATGCCACGCTCACGCCTTGGACCAAGGAGAGACCCATCAAGACACTTTGCTTATGGCTCCTTGGGGTACGTCGTGCGATGCCTGTTGCGAATCGCATTTGTAGTAGCCAAGTCTCAGAAGAAGGCGCGCTGAGAAGACATGGAGACTGACTCCTGTGATCTTGTGTGCTGCCTTAGTGAGGATGACCTGAATTCTGACAGTGACGCGATGAGGCGGCATCCATGGTTGTGTGTTGAACGTGTGTCAAACTGCATATGCTTTTATTCAATGACATTTGATTCACCAGGAAGCACATTGAAGCTAGAAAATTATGGTTATGCTATTTTGTACTTTGTTGATAGCTTGATTTGTGTAACTTAATGGAATTTTCTTTAGGCTCGGCAGTTATATAGGGATTTTTTAACTATTTATGTTCAATAGCTGACCTTGCTGTAAAAGAAGATCCTTATGAAACATCTTTGAGCCTATCATGTTCGGTTGTCTCTTTAGATGTTAATGCTATGATTGTCTCCTCCATGTTTATAATCTTTTATCATTGCACTTCCATGATTATGTTTGCTTTCAAATTCACAAACATAGATAGGTGCTTTGTTCAAAAGAGCATCATCGACTCAAATGATGATTTTTGTCCCGTTGCAACGCACGGGCACTCATCTAGTTTATTACAATGGTTCAAACATAAAAAGCTAGCGACTTTAATTTCTAAAAAAATCCTAATAAAACCTCCTTTTAAAAGAAGAGTGAGAACCACACGATATTTATTTTTGCAAAGTGCTTGACTTTAGCTTGCACGGATAACAAACAGCTGGTCAATGGTTACTAGTGGTTAAGATTATATATGTACGGATAACATTTATCGAGCAAACTACTTTGACGATTTGAAGACTAGAAGAGGAAGTAGTTAGGAAAAAAAAAAGATAAATTTTGCTCTAAGCGCCCCACTCTCTCTGTTCTTGGCCACCACGCCCTGCTATGTGTTGCCTCGCCACGAATGCAAACATATATAGCGCAGCGCATGGCAATACGTAGTACGTACCAGAATATCATGAAGATGTGAGCACCCGAGGCAAACCGCACGAAGAGGTTGACTATTGCTACAGTGTCAACACGTGTCATGCATGCCTAGTTTGGTCAAGCAATATGGGCAAGATAGGCTTCGAAGTCTCGAAGACACACTGTCTCGTTGAAAATGGTGGTAGCAAGAAGGTTGAGAGTGGCAGATTGACTGTATTGCCTTGTGGCACCACAGGAGGTGGTAGCAGGGAGGCACACACGGATGGCAAGTTAGGAGGGAATTTGAGATTCCACAACATTTCAAACTTCACATATAAACCTATCTCAAATTCATAGGATGAGAGACAGGAAATGGATTTCATGAACTTTTTTCTCCAACTTAAAGTTGTAGACTCTTTTCTTTTTGATGGACTTTTCTTTTCTTTCACAACTATATAGTTTGTACCACGAATTCAATTTTGAAAATTCTGAAGATCCAAACGAGTCCTAATGGATTAGCAACATCTCGTGACGGCGACGATGCGGCGCTGGTCCTCATGCACGGACACGAGGAACAGCATGGCCTCGGCCTGCCCCTGCACGTCCACGAAGTGGCGCCGCGTGGTTGTGCTTGTGCCCACGTCAAAGAAGCTCTCGCTCTCCAGCACGCGCGGCGCCGCGCCACCGCCACCACCCCTCGCCACAACGGCCACCTCGTTGCGCTCCGTTACCGTGAACTCCACGCCCTCGCACTTGACGCTGTCCACGGCGGCAGTCGCCGCCTTCGGCGAGGCAAGCTCGCTGTTGTCGTCGCCGGTGGAGGAGCCAATCGTCATCAAGCCGGTTCTCTGATCCGTCATCTCGTGGTCGATTGCGCGCTGCTGGTCAGAGCGTACCATGGGCTGGTCAGCTTGAGATGCATGGGAGACTCTCGTTGGGCGTCTGTATGCCTTTATAGGGCGATAATGGGCCGAGTCCGACACGGCGTGTGGGGTTGTATCCTGGTCCTATTCGAATCCGGTTGCCAAATAAAAGGCAGGTTCGTTAAGATCACCATCATAGAATCTATGACAAGCGATTCTAAGGTTAGGGTCGTCGCACTTTTTTATTTAATCTAGGATTTAACGGCGCTATGTACCAAGTGGTAGGCGTCGTCTCCATCGACAACGAGGTACATCTAGTAACTTCGTGAAATTCAAGATCTACTAGTTTACTCCTTCGGAGGTGCTCACAGGGGTAGAATTGACGTACGCGTGTTTATAAGGGTGAGTGTGAGTGCGTATTATGAGTGTTTGTGTTGTACTGTGTAGTCTCAAAAAATAGTAAATTGAGTAGACTTTTACATATGGTAGAATCATGATTATTGTCAATCCTATGTTTAAAGATGGTGCTCTGGTGGGTACCCCACCACACACACACACACACTCTTCAAGTATTTGAAAGGCACATGTGTATGCAAGCTCCCAAAATGAATCGTCGACCTTATGAAGCTGCAATATCTTTTCGCGAGGGTTCGAGTCCTTTCTGTGTTATCTTGGATGAAAGACTATGAACCAGCAAAGTTTTGTGGGGCATGTTGTGCACCTAAGCTTCTAAAGGGTGTTGAAGGACTGTATGGTGATCCAAATTGGTAGGACATGTGCACTTGTTGGTGCTACATATTGTGTTTCGTACTTTAGGATCGAGGAGACAAAAATCCAATTGGTGTTGTAGTGCCAAGAGGTGTTAGGAGGCTAAAAGCCCTATGCACACTAGGTGTAGTGAAGCAGTGGAAAAGCTGTCCTAAGGAACATAAGAAAGCTCACCCAATTACACAAGTTAGTTATGATAGGCATTAATAAGAAAAAACTATCAACAACTATGTTCCATTCTTGTTGAACTTAGCCATCTGGAATCATTGTCAATGCGATTAACTGATGGATTGGTTTTACATGGGTGCTTGGATGGTGTGTCTTCTCCTCTGAAAAAACATGGTTTTCATGTGCTGCTTTCCTCAAGTACACGTGCATCATGTCAGTTGGGTAGAGTGGAATGCCAATTTAGACATACTTTTTACCCTAAAGGGTATGTTCCCCATACTCTTCAAGAGTATTTGAAAACCGATTCTATTCACCATGTGAAGCATAGGTATAATGATTCTCTTGTTTGGTATGATTTACTCAAAACTAAAGACATATATTAGCATGGAAGACATGTTCCAGTTAAAAAAGGGGAATGTGCTAGTTTTTGGCTGAACTCTTCTTGGATATATGAAGATTCATTGGAGACATTATTCATGATTTATATGAGTTTTGTGAGAATAAAGAGTTAAGTGTAGCACAAGTCAAGAAGGGTGAAATTGTGGCAACTTTCAGGAGATGTATAATTGAATAGATATGGATGATAGGAGGAGTATATGTACTCGTAAATTCAGTAGTGACTTTGGCATCTGTCAGTGAAATAAGGGTTGCCATCATAGCCCTTGGAGCAATGGCACCTAATTAAAGCCTCCATTGGTCTCATGTTAGCAGTCGCTGTTATCGCTCTTGCAAAGCCAATTGATGACGTTCCTTGGGCACTTGCCTGAGTTCTCAGCAGTAGGCGATGATAAGCCTTGCTTAATGCCTCGTTGTAGAACAATGGGAGATGGCATATGACCGATCATTCATGTATAAGGTCTTGTGCTATTTATTAGCCAACCCCACCTCCGAGAAGAACATTAATGCGATGTCTAACGACCAATTACCATAATGACGGTTGATGTTCTTCTTGAGCGCTTTTGAATTCCACTCTTTTGGGCGTGCTTCTTGCAGAGATGGGCTCATGGCAGCAGCTATAGTTACCGGAGCAGTATCTGCAGTGGGTTTGTGTTGGGACCAATGGTGGCCCACCAACTCCACGATCTCTGACGATATATATAATAGACAATAAGGGCATGTGCCCCATGGTCTTCAAGTATTTTGAGAACCAATTCTATTCACCATGTGAAACATAAATATATGATTCTTCAATTTGGTAAGTAAGTAAGTGAGATATGCTTCATCCATTTTAAAAAGAACCCATTGAGCTCCATTGATCTCGTAGAGGAGAAGAACTATTGCAGTCTGTGTCCCGACCCTCTCGGGTCTTAAAGCTTCGTTATCTGTTTATGATTTCCCTTTTCTCTTCCATGAATTCTTAAAGTTAAATAAAGTCACTTCTATCGAGGGAGAAAACTATTCAACATGTAAGGGCATATGCCCTCATGGTCTATATTTAAGAACCATTCTATTCAGCATATGAAGCATAAATATTATGATTCTCCGGTTTGATAAATTGATTTAAAGTTAAATATATATTTCCATGAAAATTGAGAATATACTAGTTTAATTAAAGATTTATAACTTTTTAAATAGAAAAATGAAAAGGAAGGAGAAAACTATTCAACACCAATTATTTTTTATCCTCTCCTCTCAACAGGAAACTAATCAACTATTCCTACCACTACTACACACACAAAGCTCGTATCTCCCGGCTGACTAGTATAAAAGCACTTGAGACTTGATCCACACGCTAAACAAAATCTTAAACTAGCTCCTCTCGATCACCTTGTTGGATTCTTACACAGACACGCTCGCTCGCTCGCCAAGCCTTTCCTTTGGTCTGGCTGTGCGCAATGCATATGTTGCGATGGGTTGTTCGGCGACACAACGGCAACGCCTGCTTTTTGTCACGTCCTCTGTCGTCGTGGTCGTCATCGTCGTCGTCGCTCTTGTCTGCGTCATTGCGCGCTCCGCAGGCGCCACGACGTCAGCGCCAAGCCCGGGCTCGGGGTGCCTGTAACATCCTAGATGTTAATAACAACTAATACTTAATTAAGTACTAGGTTAAAGCATAATAATTGAGCATTATGGCATAATTGCATTCATGTTTTAATAATATCTTTTATGTGGTGCTTGGTTTTATACATGAAATGATGATGCTTGATTAAGATTTTATTTAAGTTCCTATCCTTTATGTGTTTTTGCAAGTAATTTAAAACAAACTAAAATTTTGCCTTGAATGTGATGCTTTGCAAATTGTGTGAGTTAGGTCAACCTTGACATGCTCCAACTAAAACAAGTTTATTTTGATAGGTTGTTTGTGCTTTAAATTAACTCTGAGGTGTGTTTTGCACTAAAACCTTTTTTTAATGGCATCTCAAATACTTTATGTCCTCTTTGACTTCTGTCAACTGTAGGAGATGAATTCAAGTCAATATTTAAGAATGAACTCCAACTTTGAACTTGGATTTGAATTCAGGGCTTGTCCCTCTAAGTTTGGTAATTCAAGTTGAGTTTAAATTGGAGATTATTAAAATGATTTTTATAAGTCAACTTGGTCAATCAAGGGTGTCATTGGGTCTTTTACCTAAAAATATCCTTGAATGATGTTTGTGATCCTTAATAATCAACCAATTAATATAAAAATTAAACCAAGCTCAAAATTCCTTTTTAAACCTTATTTCGAGAAAACCCTGGTTTTACCCCTTTTCATTTATTCAAAATCTATAAAGAATTCGGGGTTGGTTCAAAAATTGGGTTTGTAGATATTGTTGAGACCTACAAATGGTATGTACAAAGTTTTTCAAGTTTTAAAAGAGAATTAATTTGAAAATACTATTTTCCAGCATTTGTACCACCCCCTGAATTTTAATTCATATATAAAAAAATATTCACTTTTTGGGGAAACTCTTTTCATGAAGTATGTTTGATTTGAAAATATGTGCATTCCATAGTTTAGAACATTTTCAACTTCTTTAGAAAATTTTGGAGATATTCAAAATGTTTTGTTTTAGAGTTTTTGTCCCCTTTTGAAAATCTGCTCAAAACTTATATTTCCACTCAGATTCTGAGGAAGCTCCAATTGCGAAAAATGTAGAGCATTGAAAACTATGCAAAAGTCCTTTTTGGATATTTTTGAGTTTAGTTCAAATTCTGAGAGAACTTTTGAATTTCATTCGCAGGGGCATTTCGGTTAATTGCGTGAACAGTAGCTCGACCATCCGTTTGGCGAAACCGAGCTGCTTGCCGCCGTTCGGCCGCCGCCGAGCGTCGAGAAGCTGCCACCTCCTGCTTCGGGCCGCGACGTGGACGCTTGCGTGTCGCTGAGCCGCTCCCCTCGCCGTCCAATAAGTGGGAGAGGCCGTGGCCGGCTTCTCCTCCCTCTGTTCCGCCGCCAGGGCCGACCATCACGTCGTCCTCGAATTCATCTTCTCCGCTCGCTCTTAGCCACCCTTCACAGCGTCCACATGCCCGTCGCTGCTGATGGTGGTGCCGCCAGGCATGGTGGGCAGGCCGAGATAGCCACGGCGGAGCGGCGGCTGAATTGCTTCGTGCGCTGCGTCGCGCTGATCGAAAGGCTGGGCAACGCCCTCGGCACGCTCGCCTTCACCTGGGCAACCGTCGTCCTGCTAGGTGGCTTCTCAACCAAGCTTCGTTACGGCAATGATTTTTGGTTCGCCACCACCATATTTTTCCTCGAAGCTTTCAGGTAACGAGAGTAATTCCTTGCTTGTTCAGTAATAAGTAACGTTATCTGCATCTAATCTATTTGATATATCTAGCTAGCTAGACAGATGTGTCTCCTCGCGTTTAACTTCTGAATCATGCTATGTTTGTTTTGTTTATAACATCATCATGCACAACTTTCAGGATGTTCAGTCGCAACAACAGAACGGATTACCAATTGTTCTTTGGCACTAGAGGTGCTCTTAGATCTCTTGGCTGGAATTGGTTCATTGTCCTCGCATATTTTAACGGTGTGATTCTTATAGTACGTTCTCGAAGGATTATCCGGTTCCCAGCAACATTTAGGGCCCTCCCACTTCTGGGGATACTAGTTGCCGTTGGCCAATTTGTGTGTCCTGGAGCTCCAAGACTACTAGCACGCTTTCCACTATGGTTGCGGCGTGCGATATCATTATGGAGCCCCGTGGTTGCAATCATCATACTGCTGGAGCCCTCTGTATATCAATATTCTTTATCGAAGCAACAAGAATATGCATACCATCATTTCAAATCCAAACATTACACGGTGGAGGCCATATGTATAGTGTACGGGGTGCTTCTTGTGGTGGTTCTCCTAGTGACAGTTAGCAGAATGAGGTTCCAAGGTATCATCAAGCTGAAGCTAGTGAACATTATTCTGGGCAGGAAACAAGACTTCTGGCGTAGTATTGTTCTAAACTTGTGCATGATTGGTGCAAATGTGACGGCGGCATTCTCTTTTTTTTTTTTTTTTTGAAGAAACGGCGGCATTCTCTTTCAGCCGTAGGATGGATTGGTCTGAGACACTTGCATTGATCACAGTCGAAGCATTAACCATAGCTGTAATTTCATTTGGCAACTTTCAGATTCCTGCAGCGGTACTCCGAGTGGTGCTTCCACTTATATATTTTGGATCCATATCAAGTGACTACAAAAACAACTGCAAGCCAGAGGACGCTACACCAAGTCCTGAATGCGATCTTGATATCATAAACCTTGCTCCATCTTTATACATCTTCTATGGGATGGTACTAGGCCAAGGAGCATTGTACCTTGTGGCATGCATGGTTGAGATCTTCTCATTCATCCCTCGAAGACTTCTCATCAACAGTGGGGGATTCAAAGGTCAGTGGGGAGTGGACTCTGTCAATTTGTACTACACATATGCCTTGGAGAAATGCATGGAAATGAATGTACTTGCTCCAAAGATCAGCCTCTGCAGCTTTGCCATCGATTACCTAAACTCAGACTCAACCAAGAGGCAGATCCATGGGATCCGAACTGCACACATCCTTCTACAGAGGGATCCAGCCAGGAAATGGCTCCTTGTGAAGCTCAAGGCATCAACAGAGACGATGACCAGACTAGTGACAATGTTGCACTGGACAGGCCAAGAGAATGAAACTACTATTAGATTGTTTGCAGCGAAGGTGATTGATCAGGTTGCGAAAAGTCTCCTAGTTGTCAATAGCCCTGGGATAGTTCAGAATGTGTCTCTACTTTTGGACTATGGTAGCCAATGTAAGAGACGGAACCCACTTCTGGACACAGATGACGAAAAAGAGCAAAATGATTATCTATTTCAAAATACCACTGGTAATCAGATGGAAAGGGGAGATGAAGTTCCAAACAGTGGTAAGCTTCTCGATACACTAGAGTGCTCAACCCAGCAAATTGGTAGTAACGAACATAACTCCTGGATAGCCAGACGGTGGCGACAGGTTTCTGAATTCTGGTCAGTTCCCCAGGAAGAACCACTGACAGAGCAGGATCTTCTCCCAGTAATTGGTATGTCGATTATTGAAAGCCTAGCAACTTATGATCAGAGCAACTGTACAGAGATCAGAAAAGCAACAGACCTCATCCGAAAGATCACAAGATTCACAAGCTTTTGCAGAAGTGACACTAGCTATACCGACACTGAAAAGAAGGCCCTAGTTCACTCGTCGTTGAAACTATTCTACAGGCTCACAAGCATCGACGGGGAAATTGGCATAACACTACGGCACAAGATATCAAACCATCCATTTCTCTTGAGAAATCTCTCAGAGGTCCTGGGAGACATCACAAGTAATTATGAGATGAGGAAGGAGGCAGCAGGAATTATTAGAAACCTTGCTATCGATGCAAGCATGAGACTGGCAATTGGGCGTGTTCAAAGGATCATTACCAGATTGATGCATGCGTTTCTCATTCCAGATGAGCCGTCCAGTAGTGCAGGTGCAAGTGTTTCTCACTCCAGAGAAGCCCTAAGGAAGGTCGCAGGACAAGCATTAGCAATGTTGGCAATAGGCAATGTCGACAACTGCCTGAATATGCTAAGGCAAACAGGCTATTCATTGATTGAGGAACTCACAAACATGATCCATGTTGAAAGGTATAGATGTGTTGCGGCAAGTTTGTTGCGGAGTGTGTGCATGCACGCTCGACTTGAGCTCAAAGAGACGGACTCGAAGCAACTATCTTACATCTCACGGATGGTGAGCACTACTAATCCAAGCTACTATGTGTGCAATGTGCTACTATGCAAAGGCTGAAACACGTTTCCGTTTTCTAAAGAAACAAATTCAACCAGCTACTCACTTCGTTGTAAATTATAGTTCACTTTAATTTAATTTTAGCATAAACCATTTTTCTAAATTCGGTCAAGTTTTTGGAAAAATGTATCAACATCCATGATATCAGTTCCATTTTATTGAACTCTTTAACAAATGTTGTAATAGTGCATCTATTTTAATTTTACTATAAACTGATGATCAAAGTGGAGAAATTTAACTTGTGACAATACTAAAATAGTAATAAGGGACTCATCTCAGATATCATGTAGGGTTGTACATTCAACACTTGACTAATTACATATAGTGTAACTGCAATATATCATATTATGTTTCATGTTGCTATTTTCTTGACAGGTGCTAGAAAGAATACTCCATGCAGAGGGTGAAGAACTAGAAATCTTCATTGCCCTTAGTTCACACATATATGAAGCCATCCCCGAGGAGTTCGCCCGAGATTTTGAGTACGGTCAGATTAAGGTGACATTTGTGAAACGGCTTGTTGACACGTTGAATGCAAACATGGAGCCTAATGCTGATTGCCCTGGGATCAGGAGAGTGATACTTGAACAAGCTCTAAAGTTGATGGAGTATGACTCTAGTAATGTTAATTGTTTCCGTAATCTCCGCATGATAGAGGTACTATCGATGGTGGAGGAAACCATCTCAGAGGCTGAGAACTACACCATCTTCATGGGTGATGTAGGGCTAATGGAGGCAGGTGAACCTTTATCCTCACTTGTGGCGACTGGCGAGGGCTAAACAGCTATTGGACATCCGTTGAACATGGCAAGAATCGGAGATATAAGCAGCTCAGTGTAAACTTGAGTTGCGAAGGTCTAGAATTGTGGTATATGTCAGATGAGGTATTTTTTTTAATGTGTGCTTTCATGTTGTTGTTTATGTGTCGCTGCTAGTGAAATCATTGTTTATGTCTAAAAAACTACAAGCATTCTGCAGGCATATGTTTAACCTAGTTATAAATAAGTTAGTACAAAGCTACTCACCAATTGTATGCCACATTCTCCTTATCTCAAGGCATGTCGAGGACAAAATGTTTGAATCGGCTACTGCATCCTTTCCAATGCTATATTCTAGGATTAGGGAATCTCATATATTAACGGGTAACCCCAGCTTCGCACGGGCTGACAATATACATACAACATAATCAGATGCAGTGATAAATGCGGTATGTATCAGCCAATTATTGTCCAAACATAACATTTAGTTGTCTTACAGGAGGGGCATGAATTAAGCAATATTTGAAGATCAAAGAAAATATCAAAGAAGTGAACTGATGAGTTATGTAAGGGTACA
This sequence comes from Themeda triandra, assembly GCA_018135685.1. Taxonomy (NCBI): domain Eukaryota; kingdom Viridiplantae; phylum Streptophyta; class Magnoliopsida; order Poales; family Poaceae; genus Themeda; species Themeda triandra. Next base: position 160,081 of record JAENPR010000850.1, read on the forward strand.
CATAGGACGCATCTCCGGCAGATTGGCCGTTGAGGTGGGGACGGATGCTTGGCCGTCGGGAGTTCGGGCGGATGCTTTGCCGCCGTGTCTTGTTGTTTCATCTACGGCTCCTTTCACTACTGGCTACCTAGATGTTGAGATATATTTTTTTATTAGGCTCCGTTCTTGTGGTTTGAAAGCATCTAGGCCCCTTGATGTGGGTTTCGATGATTGATGACAATATAGATTACTATGACTAACGTGTGTTTTGCAGAAACAATGGGAGTTAGGTCATGGTAATGGAATCTCAGGTATTTTGGTTGGCATGCCCTCTTATCGGTGGAAATCGTTTCGGTTTTCAAAGGTTGGACGACAAGGTTAAGGACGGTTAGTTCCGATTGCCGATGGCGTTGAGAGACATCGGATTAGTCGTTAGGACTTTGTTTTCTCCTTTGGCCGTACTATTAAGGGGGGTGCAAATGGGTAGCTTGACCTAGTTGAGTCTCGGGTTTAGGTGTGGTGCACACCGGTGAAATCTTAGCGTTAGGAAGTTACCCGAGAGTCGAGAGGTGTTGAAGTCGTCGCCGTTTTCAAAGGATCGCGATTCAAGTGGAATCGGGAGCTTCAACGGCGCCGGACGCGCCCGGCCGTGGGGTCGGCGCACCGTAAAGTCGTCCTCGGTCGCCCGAGCGGCGGACGCGTTAGTCGCGTCCGGCGTGCGCGGACGCGGACCCCAGAGTTCAGGATCGGGCGGGAAAAAGATCGATCGCGCCGGACGCGCCGGGATAGCGCGGACGCGTCCGGACGCTCGCCCGAGCTATCTGCATAGCCCAACGGCTAGGTAGCCGTTTGAATCCTATCAAGCGCCGGACGCGTCCCGGTGAGCGGCCGGACGCGTCCGGCGCTCGTCTGAGCTGAAATCGAGGTAACGGTTGGATTTTGGCCCTTGGCTATAAATACAACCCCACCTCTACATTTCGGCTCTCTTGCTCATTTCAACGGTGATAGCCACCTTGTGAGTGCAAGAGAGTTGCAAGAGCCTCATGACTTGAAGAGATTTGAGAATCCATGAGTTCATGAGCAATCGAGAGTAGCTAGTGTGCATCCACTCTTCTCCCTAGGCTTTGCGAGGTCAAGTGAGAGTTTGTGCTTGTTACTCTTGGTGATCGCCATCACCTAGACGGCTTGGTGGTGATTGGAGCTTGGTGATCATCCGGCGGTGCTTGTGGATGACCCAACTCATCTTGTGAGCGGTTCTTGGCGATTCACCGCGTCGGAGCGACGAAGAATCAGCCCTAGAGAGCACTTGGTCCTTGCGAGGATCAAGGGGGAGCTACACCCTTGCGCGGGTGCTCCAACGAGGACTAGTGGAGAGTGGCGACTCTCCGATACCTCGGGAAAAAGATCGCCGTGTTCCTAGTTCCTTTACTTTCCGCATTTACTTTCTAGCACTTACATTCTCGCAATTACTTTCATAGAATTGCCATGCTAGAATAGGATTGGAACTTAGGTGCAAAACTTTAGTTAATCGATTGTCTAGGAACACACATAGGCACCGAGGGGTGAATCATGGGCTAGTAGGTTTAATTCCGCAATAATTTTTAAAATTAGCCCAATTCACCCCCCCTCTTGGGCATCTTGATCCTTTCAAGTGGTATCGGAGCCGGTTTGCTCTAAATTAGGCTTAACCGCCTAGAGTAAAGATGTCCCATGGGGATGGACCTCCTCCCATGTTCGAGGGAGACGATTTTCCTTATTGGAAAATTCGCATGGAAGCACATTTAGAAGCGATAGATGTTGGATGCTTCCGTGCCGCTTCTCAAGGACTCCCAAAACCCAAGGATTCCGCTAACCTTGTCGGTGAAGAGGTTAACTATGAGAAGTGGAATGCAAAGGCAAGGAACGCTATATTCCGCGGTCTTTGCAAGGATGTGTTCAATCGCGTTAGGAACCACAAGGACGCCCATGCACTATGGTCCGACCTTTGTGCGCTCCATGAGGGAACCAAGAGTGAGCGTGAGGAACGCTATCATCTTGTTATGCGCAAGTTAAATTCTTTTGAGATGAAAGCTAATGAAAGTGCTAATGAGATGTATTCCCGTTTGAACACTATTGTAGAGGAACTCAATGGGCTTGGACTCAATCAAATGACGCCATCCGATGTTGCAAGAAAGATCCTATGTGTCCTCCCCATTGAGAAATATGGGCACATTGTCACCGTGACATCAAGGTGATCTTTCCAATGCTACACCGACTCAAATATTGGGAAAGATCAATGCTCATGAGATGTACATGCATCTCACCCCCGAGGATGGCTCATCATCCAAGAAGAAAGACTTGGCTCTCAATGCAAGTCACTCAAGAAAAGGCAAGGCCAAGGCAACTCATGATGATTCAAGTGATCTTGAGATTGATGATGTGAGTCTTGCTCTCATGGTGAAGAAGACCACCAAGATGTTGAAGAAGCTCAACAAGAATGGTGTCAAGTTTGATGGCAAGAAGAAGAAGTTCTTCACAAGTAGCAAAAGGAAGCCCATCTCCGAAATGGAGTGCTTCAACCGCCGCAAGACCGGACATCTAGCTCATCAATGTCAGGAACCTCCAAGAGACAAGAAATACAAGAAGAAGAAGGGCAAGGACAAGAAGGATGACTCAAGTGATGATGAAGAAAAAGAAAAGAAGAAGAAAGACAAGCATCACAAGAAGAAGGAAGAAAAGAAAGAGTATCACAAGAAGAAGGATGGCAAGGCCTATATTGTTGGTGATTGGCTCACCGATATTGAATCTTCTTGTGGGTCATCCGATGAGGAAAGTGATGATGAAGGTGTTGCTGCTATTGGCATTGGTTCTTCACCACCTCCACACATCTTGCCATCATCATCTACTCCATCCCACTTTTGCCTTATGGCTAAAGGCGAAAAGAAGGTACATTCCAAACATGGTGATAGTGATGATAGTGGTAGTGAAAGTGATAGTGATGATGAGTATGAGTCACCCACCTATGATGAGCTTGTCAAATTGCTTAGAAAGTACTCAAAAACCATCATTAAGACTAGAGGAAGATGTGATGAACTTGATAGTGAAAATACTTCTCTTCTAGAAAAGATGGAAGCTATGCAGAAAGCTAGTGATGAGCTTAGAGATCAAAATGAAATCATGTCTTCCAAACTCAAGGAACTCAAAGCTTCTTCAAAAGAGCTTAAAGTTGAAAATGAGAACCTTGAGAAGAAGCATGATGAGCTCAAATCTAGTTATAGCTCTCTAAAAGAGAAGTACACAACTATTAAAGTTGAACATGGGAATCTAGCGATGGCTTATGAGCTTCTTGCCGAAACACATGAGGCTACTAACAATGTTGCTAAGAATGATGTAGCTACATCATGTGATGAGATCATTGAGCAAGGTGCTAGCAGCAAGGGCAAGTCAGTGGTGGTGACTGAGAATTATGATGACTATGTCAAGATAAAGAATGAAAATGAACAGCTCAAGAAGGATCTTGAACAAGCAAAAATCAGTCACACCGTCACTATTGAAGATGAGGGACTAGCACTTGAAAATGAGAAGCTCAAAGAAGAGAACAAAAGACTTCATTTTGAAATGTCATGCTTGAAGCAATCAACAAATGAGTCACTTCTAGAAGAGAACAAGAAACTCAAGCAAGAGAAAGAACACCTCAAGATTGGATTGAGCAAGTTTGCAAAAGGAAAGTCACTTCAAAGTGAGCTCTTGATGAACACCGTAATGAAGACCGATAGAAGTGGCATTGGGTTCAAGTCACATCAAGAGAAGCAACATCATGCAAAGCAAGCAAGTCAACAAAAGCAAAAGCCAAAGCCAAAGCCAAAGAGATGTTTTGAGTGTGGACAAGAAGGTCACTTTGCTCATGAGTGTGAAACTCCACCACCACAACCCTTGCCCAAGCATGCTAGACCCTTTGCATACAATGCTCATTATGTGGTTAGAAAGGACTCAAAAGGACAAGTGAATGTCACCTTCTTAGGCCCTCCCAATAAGAATAGGCCTAAGCAAATTTGGGTTGCAAAGTCTCTAGTAGAGAAAGTCAAGGGCCCTCAACAAGTTTGGGTCCCTAAACCTCAAGCTTGATCTCTTGTGTGTAGGTGAACTACAGGACCGGTGGAAGTCATTGGGTTATTGATAGTGGCTGCACTCAACATATGACCGGTGAACCTCGTATGTTTGCCTCACTAGATGAAGGGGAGCAAAATCAAGATAGGATCACATTTGGTGATAATTCAAAGGGCAAAGTCAAGGGTTTGGGCAAAGTTGCAATATCAAATGATCATTCTTTGTCAAATGTGCTATATGTCAAACCATTGAGCTTCAACTTCCGTCGGTGGGTCAATTTGTGTGATCTTGGTTTCAAATGCTTGTTTGATGAGAATGAAGTGATAGTGTCAAAGAAAGAAGACTTAACCGTGATATTCAAAGGCTTTAGATACAACAATCTCTATCTAGTGGATTTCACCTCCGAAGATGCAAATCTGAATATTTGTTTGTTGTCCAAGACTTCACTTGGGTGGTTGTGGCATAGGAGGCTAGCACATGTTGGGATGAGTACACTCAAGAAGCTTTTGAAGAAAGAGTTAGTGAGGGCTTGAAAGATGTCAAGTTTGAAAAGGACAAACCTTGTAGTGCATGTCAAGCCGGCAAGCAAGTTGCAAACACTCATCCAACCAAAGCTTTTCTATCAACTTCAAGAGTGCTAGAGTTGTTGCATATGGATCTATTTGGACCAACCACATACAAGAGCCTTGGTGGGAAACTCCATTGTCTAGTGATTGTTGATGACTACTCAAGATACACATGGACCTTCTTTCTTCATGACAAATCCGAAGCCACCCCTTGCTTCAAGAAGTTTGCAAAGAGAGCTCAAAATGAATTTGATGTCAAGATCAAGAAAATTAGAAGTGACAATGGCAAAGAATTTGACAACACCAACATTGAAGCTTATTGTGATGAAGTTGGGATTAAACATGAAGTCTCATCCACCTACACACCTCAGCAAAATGGCATAGTTGAGAGGAAGAACCGGACCTTGATCACTCTAGCAAGAACAATGCTTGATGAGTACAACACTCCGGAGAACTTGTGGGCTGAAGCTATCAACACAGCGTGTTATGCATCAAATCGGTTATATCTTCACAAGTTCCATGGCAAGACCCCCTATGAGCTGCTCAATGGGAAGAAGCCGGACGTCTCTTACTTAGGGTGTTTGGTTGCAAATGCTACATCTACAAGAAAAGGCAACACCTAGGGAAGTTTCAAAGACGTTGTGATATTGGTTTTCTTGTTGGTTACTCATCAAAATCCAAAGCATATCGAGTATTCAACCATGCCACCGGTTTGGTAGAAGAAACATATGATGTGGAGTTTGATGAATCTAACGGCTCCCAAGGAGCAATTGAGAATCTTGATGATGTAGGTGATGAACCATTGAGGGAAGCAATGAAGAACATGCCGGTGGGAGACGTCAAACCTAAAGAAGATGATGATGAAGTGCAAGTCATTGACAAGCCTTCTTCTTCCTCAAGTGTGCCTCAAGATGACAAAGAAAAGATGGGATGACCGAACATGAAGACACTCATGTCTCCCATGAACAAAGAGAGGCACAAGCTCAAGATGTTGACGCTCCCCAACCAACTCCTCAAGTGGTTGAAAAGAGAATTCCCAAACTCCATGATCATCCACAAGATCAAATCATAGGGAGTCCATCAAGGGGTGTAATGACTCGATCTCAAAGACTTGCTAGTTTTTTGAACATCACTCGTTTGTTTCTTGTGTTGAACCAAAAGATGTAGGTGAAGCTCTTCAAGATCCGGATTGGGTGAATGCTATGCATGAAGAATTGAACAACTTCACCCGCAACAAGGTTTGGACTCTTGAGGAGCATCCCAAGAATGCAAGAATTATAGGTACCAAGTGGGTGTTCCGCAACAAGCAAGATGACCAAGGCAATGTTGTGAGAAACAAGGCAAGGCTCGTGGCAAAGGGGTTCTCTCAAGTTGAAGGTCTAGATTTTGGAGAGACTTTTGCACCGGTTGCAAGACTTGAAGCCATCCGTATCCTCCTTGCATATGCTTCACACCATGAAATGAAACTATTTCAAATGGATGTGAAGAGTGCATTTCTTAATGGTTTCATTAATGAGCTTGTTTATGTTGATCAACCTCCCGGGTTCGAAGACCCTAGCTGTCCTAATCATGTTTTCAGGTTGTCCAAGGCACTTTATGGGCTCAAGCAAGCCCCTAGAGCATGGTATGAGCGCCTTAGGGACTTCCTCATTGAGAAGGGGTTCACCATCGGGAAGGTTGACACTACACTGTTCACCAAGAAGCTTAATGGAGAGATCTTCATTTGTCAAGTGTATGTTGATGATATCATCTTCGGCTCAACAAATGAAGAAGAATGCAAGAAGTTTGGTGACATGATGTCAAAAGAGTTCGAGATGTCTATGATTGGCGAGCTCACCTTCTTCCTTGGTTTTCAAATCAAGCAAATGAAGGAAGGGACCTTCATATCACAAGAGAAGTATACCAAGGACCTCCTCAAGAGGTTTGATATGAAGGATTGCAAGCCAATCAACACTCCTATGGCATCTAATGGGCATCTCGACCTTGATGTGGAAGGTAACTCGTGGATCAAACTCTTTACCGCTCTATGATCGGTAGCTTGTTGTACCTCACTTGCATCTAGGCCCGACATCATGTTTAGTGTGTGTATGTGTGCTCGCTTTCAAGCCGATCCTAAGGAAGCTCACCTAAGTGCTTTGTTAAGAGGATCCTTAGGTACTTGCGGCTCACCCCAAGCATTGGCTTATGGTATCCCAAAGGAGCAAGATTCCAACTTGTTGGCTATTCCGATTCGGATTATGCCGGTTGCAAAATTGATAGAAAAAGCACATCCGGAGGGTGCCATTTGCTTGGGAGGTCACTTGTCTCTTGGTCATCAAAGAAGCGAACGGTGTTGCTCTATCTACGGCCAAAGCGAGTATATAGCGGCGGGGCTTGTTGTGCACAAATCTTGTACATGAAACAAACCCTCCTTGACTATGGAGTGAATCTTGGTCAAGTGACTCTCTTGTGCGACAATGAGAGTGCAGTGAAGATTGCAAACAACCCGGTTCAACACTCTCGCACAAAGCATATAGATATCCGCCACCACTTTCTTAGAGATCATGTCTCTAAAAAGGATATATCTCTAGAAGGTGTGAGAAGTGAGGATCAATTAGCGGATATCTTCACAAAGCCATTGGATGAATCAACTTTCTGCAGGTTAAGGAATGAGCTCAATATCCTTGATCTGAGTAACTTCACAAGGAAGAGATGAAAGGTGTTGTCGGTTGCATTGCATTGTTTATAGAGCACGTTTTAATTTCTGTAATGCATATAGGGCTTGTCTAACATGGTTAAGATAACACTCTCCGGAGGTGTGAAGAAGCTTACCCTTGGTTCAAACGACAAGCCGCCTAGATTCAAATTCCGAGTAATTTTATGTGCTTGTGTGTTGCTCTTCGTTTCTTTTCGTTTACTTCTTGAGCAACCCTCGTGTTCGTCCATGAATTGAGAGAGCATTTGATGCTTCTACTGGTTTGAAAACTCAAGCTCATGGCCACATGTTGTTCCTCGCTCGCGTTTTATTGCCTATTTTTGAAAATTATGTGTAGCCTATGGCAAACTATTTTGAAAATTGAGGGTTTGAGAGTGAGGATCTCATATTGACTCCAAACTGTGTTTAGTTGCATCTTAAAAGGTTTGGAAATCAATTGGGAATAGGTGCCGCGAAGAAAAGATTCAAAACAGCTCCTTAAAGAGCGCCGGACGCGCATTGGACAATCGGCGGACGCGTCCGGCGCCTTGTGAAGATTCAGCGCAATTGAAGCCAGAAGATCAAAACGGGCCGGACGCGTAACAGTGTTTCGCCCGCGTCCGGCGCCCGCGTCTGCTGCGCGTCCGACGGTCTCGACTAGGGCTGCCCTTCTGGGAGGTCTCTGGTCGGCGTCCGACGACCCGCCCGGACGTTAGCGTGGACGCGGACGCGTCCGGCGCGATAAGGAAGTGCGCGAGTCATCTTAATCTGACATGTGGGGCCACCCTATCCTTTCTTCTTAAAATCGCCCGCGGCCGTTTCTCTCTCTCTCCTTCCGTACGCCGCCGCGAGCCGCCGCCCGCAAACCCTAGCTACAGTGCCGCGCTGCCCAGCCACCGCGCCGCCCAGCCATCGCGCCGCCGTGCCGCGCCAGCCAGCCTCCGCCGCGCTCTCCTTTTTCGGCCGCCGTTCCCACGCGCGCGCCACCAAGTCTTGGCCGGCAAAGCTTGCCACCGGCGCCGCCATTGACACCGCCCTCGAGGTCGTCTTTTCTCCGCGAGCGGACCAATTCTCGTCCGCGGCGATTTCCTCTTGTCTCCTTTGTCATTGAGGCTCGCCGCTAGGCGTTTTCTACACCAGGAGAAGTCCTTCCTTGTGATCCAGCTCTTGCCTTGAGGTGTGCCCTACGCCGTCATTTCTTTCCTTTTCACAGGAGTTCATCGTGTCATAGCGAGCCGTGTCGGATTGTGACATATTGACAGTGGGCAGTTGAACTCTAGGCCAAGCCTAGGAGTATGGTTTGAGGCCAAGCCTCATAAGTTGTCAGTACATCCTCTTGCAGTTTATTGATTGATCAGTGTCAGCGGCAGTCATGCCCAGGTGCAAGAACTCAGGCAGAGGTTCAGGGGGAGATGATGATCCACACAGAAGGCCAAATCTTCCTGAGATGATTGAGAGAGCTAAGGGCAAGAAAACCGTGACTATGAGGAAGAGAAAAAGGTTGCCGCCTGATTCTCGAGCAGCCACAGCGAGCCGCAGCGACGGAGCGTGCCGAGAGGAGAGCTCGCAGGGGCTGCGAGGCATTGTGATACAAGAGTCCGGATCGCAGAAAGACCACGGGAGGCGAGGCGAGGCTGCGAGGCGAGAGGAGACCATTCTTGAGCAGCGGGATCTATCTCCATTACGACGGTCCTCCCGTGTCGGGACCCTCCGGCGACAGACGGCTCGGCGATCCACAGGAGTCGAGTCCCTCTTCCACTCCTCGAGGCGGCCCGGCGGGGGCTCTACGGGACCTAGATTGAGTACGAGGAACCGTTGAAGGCCGGTGCAAAGAAGATACGAGGCTATCGAGACGGGTGGACATCAACATCCGGTTTCTCGCTTCCGGAGAGAGAGAGCTGGTGCACCTTATTACACGGCTACGCACAAGTCCTTGGTAGAGGCTTACGGGCGAAGTCAAAGATTACCAAGCGAGAGGACGGTGATAGCGACACCTTCTCACATGTGTTGGGCCGGGCTTTCGAGAGAGTATTTGGGTGCACGGCCGGGCATGATTGATCTAATTGGAAGATCGCGGATATATTCCGGGATGGGTGTTAGAATTCTATGCTACTCTGTGGATAGCTCCAAATCATTCACTCATTTCATACACCATTCGTGGTCAGAGGCAGAACTTGTCCAGTGAGGAAGCCAGGAACTTCTTGGGGATTTCAGAGCAGCCCATCAAGCTGCATCAGCTGTGCTTTCCAGGAATTGAGCCACCCCGCCGTGCACAGGGAGGAGTAGTGCCACCTCCTGAGATCATGAGAGAGGTCTTTGGACCTAACTTTGGTGCAGGGTCGAGCAGGACACCACAGGATGAGGTACGCCTTGCTCGCGTCCTTGATCAGATTCAGAGATACACTATTCTTGCTAGGCCCGGTTTCAGGAACGGGTTCACTAGGCTCCAGCAGTGGGTAGTGTCACACCTTATGAGGAAGATCCCTTTTGACATCTGGGACTTGATACTTTGTGATATGGAAGATGTTATCTATGGGAGTTTCAAGCACCACCGCCTGTTGCACTATGCTCATTGGATCACCTGGCTCATCTATAGAAATGGTGATCTTCCAGACTCGATCAGAAAGGAATATGAAGATCCACTGAACTTTGAGGTGTTTGGATCCTATGATGCTTCTCAGATTGTCAGAATCACCGCAGATGCTCCTCCAGTCATTCCTCGCCATGGAGATCCAGTTACAGAGACAGCAGCTGAGCAGGATGCTAGAGTTGAGCAGCTAGCAGCAGATGAAGAAGCAGAGATTGCAGAAGCTGAGGCAGGAGGTTATGAGATCACTACCTCAGACTCTGAGGAGGATGAGGAGTACTACGTTCCAGTTCGTCCTCCCCCTCGTCAGCATGATGCAGAGGCAGGAAGTTCAGGAGCAGCCATTGACCGCTTGACTCAGGTACTTGACAGGTTGGCTGCCAACCAGGAGCGTGCTGAGGAGCGGCATGAGATTGCTCTAGCCGAGATACGAGCTCGCCGGGATGCACGGCATCGGCTACGCAGATAGGCAGCACTCCGCAGACTATGACCTTGATTGCTTCACTTTTCGGCGAGACGGTGCCACAAGTACCTCGGGGAGTTCTTCCCCCGACTCCGAGTCGCCCGGCGGGACGGACTTTGGGAGCGGGACCTTCTCAGGTGCCAGTCACTAGTGCAGGCTTACCAGCTTCAGGCATAGCACCTTCCTCTCCAGCAGTTCTGGTGTCCCCTGGCTTTCCACGGATCTCTACCGGTTTTTCACCTGTAGGCTCTCATCTGCTATTCACTCCAGACTCAGGTGCAGCTCATCATCAGGCCTCCTACAGTGCTCTTACAGGAGAGGTGACACCTGAGTACATGAGACAGCCTGTTCAGCACGACCCGCAGCCTCAGCAGCAGCAGATCCCTCCAGTGACAGGCACCGGCACATCAGGCACTATACCTTCCTCAGTGGCGTCTACAGATCCACTTCCCACTACTGAGGCCGTACCACAGGTGGCTCCTACTCTTCCGCTTCCTACACTGTCAGAGCCACAGGGGCAGCCAGAGATAGCTCCAGTCACAGTGCCGACCACGGAGACAGCGACCGTCACAGTGTCAGTTGAGCAGACCCAGACCGCTTCACCGCCAGCATCACAGCCAGAGGGTCAGCAGGCTCCTGTCACTCAGTCCCAGCAGAGCTCAGACGACAGCCCAGATGACACTTCAGCGTTCGTCCTTGCTCCTCACGCTCGTGAGACCGGCTCGTCTGCTCCTCCTTCTCCTCAGCCTTAGGTTTTGGTCCTTGATGCCAAAGGGGGAGAGTTGGGAGTATGTAGACTTAGGGGGAGCTCAGCTCTTGGGATTTGGTTCTTTTGATTGATACTTTTGCATGCTTCATGTTTACTTTATGCATTGTATGATTTGTGTGAGGTACTTTACGCGGTGACATATGCTCTTCGGTTTGGTATCACCTTCTATGTCACCTGGTTCTTTGCTCATATGTGCTCGGCTTCCGCGTTTTACTCTGATTCCATATGAGCTATGCTTTTGTCATGTGCTAACTCGTTTTTGCAGATTTTATGAGCACAGATCTTTTGGCTTGGTGGCACATGAGTCATTCTAACCTTTGCTTTCAGTGTCAAAGGCTCATGTGAACCAAGCATGCTTGAAAACCTCAACTAAACTCTTCATACTCCGAGGTTGTCATCAATCACCAAAAAGGGGGAGATTGAAAGCATCTAGGCCCCTTGATGTGGGTTTCGATGATTGATGACAATATAGATTACTATGACTAACGTGTGTTTTGCGTAAAAACAATGGGAGTTAGGTCATGGTAATGGAATCTCAGGTATTTTGGTTGGCATGCCCTCTTATCGGTGGAAATCGTTTCGGTTTTCAAAGGTTGGACGACAAGGTTAAGGACGGTTAGTTCCGATTGCCGATGGCGTTGAGAGACATCGGATTAGTCGTTAGGACTTTGTTTTCTCCTTTGGCCGTACTATTAAGGGGGGTGCAAATGGGTAGCTTGACCTAGTTGAGTCTCGGGTTTAGGTGTGGTGCACACTGGTGAAATCTTAGCGTTAGGAAGTTACCTGAGAGTCCTGAGAGGTGTTGAAGTCGTCGCCGTTTTCAAAGGATCGCGATTCAAGTGGAATCGGGAGCTTCAACAGGCGCCGGACGCGCCAGCCGTGGGCGCCGGACGCGTCCGGCGCACCGTAAAGTCGTCCCTCGGTCTGCCCTGAGCGGCGGACGCGTTGGTCCCAGCGTCGGCGTGCGCCGGACGCGGACCGAGAGTTCAGGATCGGGCGGCAGAAAGATCGATCGCGCGCCGGACGCGCCGACGCAAGCGCCGGACGCGTCCGGAGCTCGCATCAGTAGCCCAACGGCTAGGTAGCCGTTTGAATCCTATCAAGCGCCGGACGCGTCCGCGGTGAGCGGCCGGACGCGTCCGCGCTCCGTCGAATGAAATCGAGGTAACGGTTGGATTTTGGCCCTTGGCTATAAATACAACCCCACCCTCTACATTTCGGCTCTCTTGCTCATTTCAACGGTGATAGCCACCTTGTGAGTGCAAGAGAGTTGCAAGAGCCTCATGACTTGAAGAGATTTGAGAATCCATGAGTTCATGAGCAATCGAGAGTAGCTAGTGTGCATCCACTCTTCTCCCTAGGCTTTGCGAGGTCAAGTGAGAGTTTGTGCTTGTTACTCTTGGTGATCGCCATCACCTAGACGGCTTGGTGGTGATTGGAGCTTGGTGATCATCCGGCGGTGCTTGTGGATGACCCAACTCATCTTGTGAGCGGTTCTTGGCGATTCACCGCGTCGGAGCGACGAAGAATCAGCCCTAGAGAGCACTTGGTCCTTGCGAGGATCAAGGGAGCTACACCCTTGCGCGGGTGCTCCAACGAGGACTAGTGGAGAGTGGCGACTCTCCGATACCTCGGGAAAAAGATCGCCGTGTTCCTAGTTCCTTTACTTTCCGCATTTACTTTCTAGCACTTACATTCTCGCAATTACTTTCATAGAATTGCCATGCTAGAATAGGATTGGAACTTAGGGTGCAAAACTTTAGTTAATCGATTGTCTAGGAACACACATAGGCACCGAGGGGTGAATCATGAGCTAGTAGGTTTAATTCCGCTGTAATTTTTAAAATTAGCCCAATTCACCCCCCTCTTGGGCATCTTGATCCTTTCATGGTTGTTAGGTGGAGGGTGCCCCTCTCCATGTTCTTGCTTTGTGTTTATATGTTGGGGCTTCGTTGGTAATCCTAAGATTATCCGCGAACCTCTTTGTAACTCGGTCTTTCTTTGGCATTTCTTCTTAATGAAATACGGGTGAATTCCCGATCTCGAAAAAAATAAGGGTACACATAGGGCCGTGTAGAAACAAATTACAAGTAATGACATCCTTTCTACATGGAGAATATGATTACAAATGTAAGAAGTATTTGTGCTATAGTGGACAATTGGCAATGTTGGGAACATACTAATCTTGCATATGTGCTCAAGCAAAAAAACGTTTAAATCTGCTCTAGTTTGCACCTGAAACTACTAGCCCCTGTGTTCTGTGTACATATCCAAATCTAAAATATATTGACCGTGTTCAGAGAAACTGTTATTCGGTGTTAATTACCAGAATCACTCATGTATATTGGACTGGGCGGATGCAATTCCAGTAACAATACTAGAATAGTGTATACGTGAAGAGCTAACTCAGAATCTTGGAGCACACAGCATGTAAATCAGAGCAAAATAAATTGAGATTTGCATACCTAGATATATAGTAACACAGAGAGGCACCTCCTGCGTTCTCATCAAGTGGAGGCACTCAATTTGAATACCTCGATATAGAAACACAAAGAGGAAGCTCCTATATTTTCACGGAGTGGGCGCACAAAAGGGACATGGGCATCCCAGGTTCAGGCTGCGTTCACCATATCTCTCCATGCATTGACAAGGAAGCTACAACAGGACATACAAATAATTTAATTAAACCTAATTAAATTGAAGGTACTCGATGTATTGAGTTCAATCAAAGCTTAGATTTGAGCCGGATCGATCACTTTTCAGAAGGGAACTTACAAATGACTTCATTTGCAAGAAAAAAGAAACCAAAGTTGCAATGAACTTACAAATCCCTACATTGACATTACTCCACGAACTTGCAGTGAACTAACCAAACAGGACCCCTTCTGGTTCTAGTTGGTACTAAAGAATATGATATTCTTGCCCCATCCAACTTAAACAAAAGCTCATTGACACAAGCGGACCCCTTCAGGTTGCTGGACTACAAGTTCAGGCTACTGGCCAAGGAGTTAAAGAGGTGGAGTTGCTCAAAAGTTGGCAGTGTACGGCTGCAGCTGACAATGGCCAGGGAGGTTATCCTACGGTTTGATGAGGAGCAGGAACGACGTACTCTTGAGCAATGGGAAGTTGACTTGCGACGCGTGCTGAAGAAGAGGGTCCTGGGCTTGGCGTCCTTGGCCAGAACCATTGCGCGTCAGCGTTCGCGGGTCTTATTTCTCAAGGAGGGCGATGCAAACACAAGATTCTACCACCTGCAAGCTTGCCACCGTAACCGACAAAATCGTATCTGCAGCCTCATGGTACATGGAACGCAAGTGGTCTCTGACCGGGCTTTGGCTGATGCAGTTTATCAATACTACAATGCTATTCTTGGTGAGTGCTTCTCCCGATCCAGGAGGTTTGATTTGCAAGCAATTGGGGTACCTTCCTGTGATCTTGCATGCTTGGAGGTTATGTTTACAGAGGAGGAGGTCTGGGCAGTGATCAAGGAGCTACCAAATGAAAAAGCGCCGGGCCCGGACGGCTTCACAGGTCTGTTCTACAAGCTGTGTTGGCCAGTGATCAAGAATGATGTCATGAATGCAGTTCATGCATTTTGGTCGCTTGACTCCAGGAGTCTGTACCTGCTGAATGATGCGTACATGGTTCTACTGAAGAAGAAGGACAGCCCTACAGAGCTGAGAGATTTTCGACTCATCAGCCTTATTCATAGCTTTGGGAAGCTGTTGACCAAGTGCATGGCGAATAGGCTCTCTATGGTGCTTGACAGCCTCGTTCAAAAGAACCAGAGTGCTTTTATAAAAGGTCGATGCTTGCATGATAACTTTATGGGGGTCCAGCGTGCTTGCAAACTAATCCAAAAGAGTGGGCTACCGTGTGTACTGCTCAAAATAGATATTGCCAAGGCCTTTGACAGTTGTTAACACCAGAATTTGGTCAGGGATATGACAGGTGGGCCTACGAGCAGCAGAGAGGGCGATTCGGCAAATGCATATGCGGTCGGCTAATTTCTGAATGTTCGGCAAACGATCAAGCGGTCGGTAATAGCTTCGTTTGAAAGTGAAAGAAGGAAAGAGGAAGCTGACCAGAAAGGGGAGGAGTCATGATAGTCAAGGACTCCGATTATGGTTAGAGTTAGCATATTTGTATCTTTCCAATTTTGTTTAGACGGTTCGTAAATTCTTAGGACTCATGTTCGTCCGTGGTATAAATATAAACCCTCGACTATTGTAATAAGGGTTCACAACCAATTCAATACAACCGGCTACGTGCCACCCTTCGAGTCCTTTAGTCGTGTCGTCGAGTTCTTCGAGAGGGCCAATCGATCCGTCGACCTCCGTAAGTCCGGCAACCTTGCTATCATGTCTAGTATCGTGCGGCGGATTTAGATTATGATGCAAGTAGTCTCATCCGTTTTGCTTAGTATCGTGCGACGGATTTAAGCTTAATGATGGGAAGTTTTTGCTAGTGCCTTGTATCGTGCGGCGGATTAAGACATGAGTAAAGATAGTTATCGGCTCTCTTAGATTTGGCAAGATCTAATAGATTCATTAAGTTATCACGTGTTGCATGTTTTATTTAATGTTTATTTATTTGCAACACTCTTTTGCCCAATCTAGATTGATGCTCTTTTCGGCTTTTTGGTGATAATCTCATGTTTATTCGATATCAAGTAGATCAATTTCATATAGCCGAATTAGATCGATCTAGATTGTTACGTGTTGTGGGTTCATTCACGTTAGATGTAGATAAGCCTTGACAGGACCGGGTTTAATCTGATAGTTTCCTTTTACATGTTACTTGTTTGTTCCTTCTTCATGGACCCCGATTCGGCAATCTTGCCGATACGGTTATGCTTATACATGTAGCGAGTATTTATAGATCTGTTAGGTAATTACGTGCTTTTAGCTCTTTTTGTTAGATTGTATCATGCGGTGGATTGATCTGGTAGTAAGGGGTGGCGTAAATTCATAGCGAGTGGTATCATGCGGTGGATTAGCTTGCTTGGGTTTATGCTCGACGGGTTTATGAAGGCTAGACGTGCGGCGAGACTAGTTGGAGTAGCCTATGCATGTGTTGTTTAGTAGATTTATATTTATAAGTTACTTATCCTTAATTATTAGTGCTTGATGATGCTTTAAACCCGAGATGTAGTTTGATATGCTTTGATGATTTAATCTTGTTCAAATATGTCTTCGTTTACACGCATTGCGGATTCGACTTTATTCATGTCGGTCATATCATATTAGCCGAATGAATTGCAAACTTGTTGGCGAGATAGCTTCTATAGCTATGTGTCGTCATAAGTGGCTTCGGGGCCGTAAAGATGGAACTGTCTGGTCTCACCAAAGCACGTTCCAGTTATGATCTTACCGTTTTATCCCTTGTCGACTTTCGAGTCAAATCGATCGCACGCTTCCGGATTCGTACGCCGGCACCCGATTGAAGCTAGGCTTTCCGGCTTGCTTGTGTGTGAGACACGGTGCGCCACATTTTGTGTCAACACACTTTTTGGCACGCCCGGTGGGACAACTTCTCGATCTAGGATGGGATCGGAAATTGACAACGATCACGTTCGAACGTGACCATGGACGAACCGCGACGAGCAACGCGGATGGTAGAGCAAGCAATGGAACAAGATATCGCGAAATGTCGATGTCTTTTTCCAAGAACAAGAGTGGCGAGTGATCGTCAAGCAATCAACGCCACGAGTTCTTCTCGCCGGTCGATCGATATTACGACGAGGAGGAGATGCGAGAGGGTAGTTGGAGTCATCTACAAAGCCGTGGGAGACACTATGTTGAATCACAACACGGCTTTTCCGGGCACCTTCCGCAAAATCATGGTTGATACTTTTGGTCCAAGTTTACAAGCGCTTTGAAGAAAGATTTGGAGAGTTTCTTTGGACCGGTGTTCTTCAACACTCGGCAATCTTCGGGGAAGTCAACTAGAGGAGGAGAGATGATTGGCACTAGCAAGGACGGGGCTGTTTATGATGAAAAGGAAAAGCCTCCGTGACCGAGCGGCAAACTCATGGTCAAGTAACTTTTGGTGCAACAACGGATATACCCGCATCTCGCTTACAAGATCTCCCCGAGTGGCAAATAGATTGCGAGAAGAGTATCTATGGAGATGGGTACAGTGAATTTGCGATTAAGGTGCTCGAGTGCTTTGCCGAATCCGGGATACGAGGAGTGCATCGGGAGTACCTTCTAGGAGACAGGGGAGCGCAAGATGCAAATGATGTCCTCCTAAAGCGAGAATGGCGATATGATGCGGAATCAATTCGGCTCGAAACCAAAGCATCAGACATATGCATACAAATCTCCTTTCCCAGAGTGGTACAATAGGGTAGCTCTTCCACCAAGAGTTAAGCCACCAACGGATTTGACCAAGTTCTCTGGTCAGGATGACACCAGTACCATTGAGCATATCAGCAGATATCTGATGCAACTTGGAGCACTGCGATGAAGCTTGGAGGATTAGATATTTTTCTATGTCTCCGACAGGGCCGGCTTTCACATGGTTTGCATCGCGGCCGGCTAATTCCATTGGTACATGGGCGGAATTGGAGCAAAAGTTCCATTCATACTTTTATACAGGAACCAATGAGAAGAAGATGGTTGATCTTTGGGCTATGAGGATGAAGACTACTGAGACACCAATGGAGTATCTTCGTAGATTCAGAGAAGCGAAGAACATGTGCTATTCTCTCGACTATTCCCGATGATCAACTCGCACAATTGGTCATTGCGGGCATGCCGCCACATATCGAGACAAGCTATTTGGCATGGAGTTTGAAGACCTTGGACAGACTTGCACAAAAGTTGACAAGCAATGAGCAATCAAGCCCAAGGGTTCGAAGAGATGCTCGTTTTCGGAGAAGAACAAGTGCAACTATTGACATGTATCGGGGATTTCTAGAAGAAGCATCGAATATGAAGATGAAGATGAAGTAGGCTGGCACACGAGTTGAACTGGACAAAAGAGCCTACTTTGGTCGTCATCGATGGGTGAAGCGGCAAAAGGGATCTTATGATTTTGATGTCGGTGGGCGAGATAAGCTCTTTTTGTATCGATTCAAGAGGGACGCATCAAGCTGCCGAAGGACATCCTATGCGCCACTGAAGGGGTAAAGGATAAGAAATGCTTGTGGGTTTCATGATACAAGTTCTCATCATATCAATGATTGCCGAGTGTTCGGAGTAAAGATTGAGAAAGCTATTCAAGATGGACACTTGAGATTTGATGGCAAGATGAAAGTAGACAAAAACCCGTTCCCTCGTAACATGGTCTCTTTCTCTATAGGCATGGTTGATGCCGGTGAATCCAAGGAAAAGGGAAAGATGAAGGTTCGACCCGAAAGAGCCAAGGAGAGTGGTCTTGTTGACCCGATCGGCAAGTTACCAAGGAAGAAGTGCAACAAGTACGGTTCGAAATAGCCGAACGAGAGAAGGGTCAAACTTCGGATGCGGCTAAGGGAAATTGCCGAATACACGCGAGCCAAAGCACGAGTTACAAAGACGACACTTGTTGAATAAGTGACGGAGGGAAAAGAAGATGGAGTATGATGAGGAGCAAAGAAGTAAATTGAAGAGGAACGCAGATTCATGGCGGAGCGTCGAAGATATGAGGCGTAGTGCGCCGAAGAGAACGGGGAAGAGCACATGAGGGAGCAAGAGCAGTCACATTGGAACTGTTCCTTCTTCAGACACTGTTGGAATGAAGGCTTGAAGTTGCCTGCTAAAAACAATTGCCCTGAATGAAGGCTTGAACTTGTCAACCGCCGTCCCGTCCATGATAGACTTGGAATAAGGATTCCTGAGGACGATCGGCGCATAAAAATGAATAATTTTGATGGACATCAGAGGAAAAGATTTGCAGATCAAGCTTGGGCTCATAGCAATGTTCATAATACGAGAGGAAAGCTCATACGGGTGGCAAAGAGGACAATGGTGCCCTCCGGTGCGGAAAAGCCGGAAGAGAAGAGTTCAAAGCATTTGAGGAATCAAGAGCTGAAGCGGGAATTAGCCAAAAAGAAACCAAAGTGTGGCGTCCTAAGAAAAAGGATGATGGACGGGGTCCTTCGGTGATACTAACATGGTGTTCTTTATCCCATTGGAGTTTAGAGCTCCCGAAGATCAAGAAGTTCAAGATGAAGTATACTCGAGACTTTGATGAAACCGAATGCCGAGACGATGGCTCAACTTGTGTTGACTCGGCAAGCAATCTTTGACAAGCCGAGTTAAAAACCGTCATCCGAAACCATTATACCGAAGGGATATGTCAATGGCAAACCTTTAACCAAGATGCTTGTTGATGGAGGGGCTGCTATCAATATTATGCCCTATGCTACTTTCGTAAAGCTTGGTATGACAAGTGAGGATTTGTTGCGGTCGACATGATCCTTAGAGATTTTGTGGCAATGCTTCGATACTCGTGGCAAGTACATGTGGAACCGATGATTGGATCCAAGACTTTGATCACTACTTTCTTTGTCATTGATGGCAAGGGGGCATATACCATGCTTACGGGAAGGGATTGGATCCATGCTAATTGTGTACCCTCAACTATGCATCAAATTCTTATTCGGTGGATAGGAGATGATGTAGAGGTTGTTCAAGCGAAGATTCGGTGAGTGTTGCCACTTCCGAGCTCGCTTATTGGGAATATGATGGACAAGCGCCTTTCGGGTAAGAAATGGAAAGAAGGTCCTGTCAATGTGTTCGACAGAGATCAACGGCCGATCCAAGCGGTCGGCTCGACGGTAACTTTTAATGGGCAATCCAATCGATGGCAACAAAGGCAACCGGGTCGTGGTTTCATGTCGGCCGACAAGTTAGAAGAGATCGATGTTGGTGATAGCACAAAGTCAAGGCCGATGTATATCGGTGCAAATTTAGACCCAAAATATAAGTTGAAATTAGTAGAGTTCTTGAAAGAGTTTAAAGATTGTTTTGCTTGGGATTACAGAAATGCCTGGTTTGGATCGATCAATTGTTGAGCATAAGTTACCTATAAAACCTGGGTTTCGTCCTTTCAAACAACCTCCACGAAAAATTTATAAAGAAGAGGTATTAGCCGATGTAAAGAAAGAAGTTGAAAGACCGATTGAAGCAAACTTTATTCGGCCATGCGGTATGCGAGTGGATTTCAAACATAGTGCTGTCTACAAAAAGAATGGAAAGATGAGAGTATGCATAGATTTGAGAGATCTCAACAAAGCTACTCCCATGGATGGTTACCCGATGCCGTTGCCGATTTACTAGTGGATGCAGCGGCGGGGTATGAAGTCATCGGCTTTATGGATGGCAATGCGGCTACAATCAGATTTTCATGGCAATTGAAGATATTGCAAAAAGCGCATTCGATGTCCTGGTCATATTGGATTATTTGAATGGATAGTGATGACATTTGGATTGAAAAATCTTTGGTGCAACTTATCGAGAGCCATGAATTATATCTTTCATGAGTTAATCGGCAAGATTGTAGAAATTTACATTGATGATGTGGTGGTCAAATCCAGAAACCATGAAGAACATTTAGCCGATTTAAGGAAGACTTTGGAGTGCACAAGGAAACATGGTTTAAAGATGAATCCAAATAAGTGTGCTTTTGGAGTCTCGGTGGTGTGTTCTTGGGGTTCTTGATCCACAAAGGAGGGATAGAAGTTGGGAAGAAGAGCATGGAAGCAATAGACAAAATTGTGCCCCCAACTAACCTTACGAGTTGCAATCGTTCTTTGGGCAAGATCAATTTCGTGAGAAGATTCATATCCAATTTATTAGAAAGAGTATTGCCTTTCTCTCCATTGTTGAAGCTCAAGAAGGATCAGAAATTTATGCGGGGTGACATACGGCAAAAGGCTTTTGATGAGATCAAGCAATATATGAAGGCACCACCGAGTGTTGGTACCTCCACAACTTGAGAAGCCTTTCAAAGCTGTATGTGGCGGCCGATAGCCTAACAATAGGATCGGCCCTTATGCAAGAGTTTGATGGAAAAGAGAGGGTAATAGCTTACCTTAGCCGAAAATTGCTAGATCCCGAAACAAGGTATTCGGCTATAGAAAAACTCGTTTGTGTGTTTATTACTCATGCACCAAATTTCGGCACTATTTGTTAAATGCTTTGAATGTGTGGTGATATCTAGTTTTGATGTAATTAAACACATGTTGTCAATGCCGATTTTAAATGGAAGAATCGGCAAATGGGTATTAGCACCATCGAGTTTAATTTAAAGTATGAGTCGGCAAAAGCGGTGAAAGGACGGGTAATTGCCGATTTTATTACTCAACATCGTGATTTATCTCGTTGATATGGTTAACATTGCCCCATGGGCATTATTTTTTGATGGATCATCATGTGACAAAGGTGGTGGTCTTGGTATTCTTTTGGTATCCCCACGTGGAAAGACATTTGAGTTTGCTTTTTCAATTGAATATCCTGTCACTAACAATCAAGCGAGTATGAGGCTTTGCTTAGAGGGCTTATTTGTTAATAGAAGTGAAGGCATTCTTTGTTGAAGTATTTGGTGACTACGAGTTGGTGATTAATCAATTGACAGGGCAATATGAATGCAAAAACGATATATTGCAAGAATATCATGAACAATGTCGGGAACTTTTGAAGAGCTTTTCAGTAGTGACTTTGCATCATATACCCAGAGAGCACAATGGAGAAGCAAATAGATTAGCTCAAGCTGCTTCTGGATATCGGGAAAATCATGAAGTCTATGCAGCAGAAGAAGGTGCTTTCAATTTTGATCAGATAAATGATGACTGGAGAAGTGACATTATCAGTTATCTGAAAGACCCATCTCAAAAAGTTTCCCGAAGGCTCAGGTATAAGGCCCTTAAATTCGTACTTCTTGATGATCAGTTGTACCACGAGTCTATAGATGGAGTGTTGCTCAAGTGCTTGAGTCAAGAAGAGGCTAAGAAGATTATGTTTGAAGTTCATGAAGGAGCTTGTGGTGCACATCGTCGGCCTACCGAATGAAGTGGATAATCGAAGGACGGGGTACTTTTGGCCGACTATGTTGGAGGATTGCTTTGAATATTACAAAGGGTGTCGAGATTGTCAGATATTTGGTAATGTTCAAAGAGCACCTGCATCTGCTCTGAACCCAATAATCAAACCATGGCCGTTTAGAGGATGGGGCATAGATTTAATTGGACAGATTAATCCTCCATCCAGTAAAGGACACAAGTTTGTATTATTAGCTACTGATTATTTTACCAAGTGGGTTGAAGCTATCCCTTTGAAAACAGTCACATCAGAAAATATGGTCAGTTTTGTCAAAGAGCATATAATTCATAGGTTTGGGATCCCACAGACCATTACAACTGATCAGGGGACTCAGTTCACTTCTTCAGAGTTTTGTGACTTTGCCGAAAGCATGGGGATAAGGCTATATAATTCTTCTCCTTATTATGCACAAGCCAATGGCCAAGCAGAGGCATCAAATAAAATCATGATCAAAATCATCCAGAAGAAGATCAATGAGAAGCCAAGAAAGTGGCACTTGGTCCTTAATGAAGCATTATGGGCTTACCGAATGGCTTGCCATGGATCCACACAAACATCTCCATATGAGTTGGTTTATGGACATAATCTTTGTGATGCCTTGGGAGTTGCAATCGGGATCAAGGAGAGTTGAATTGCAAAAGGATTTGACGGATAAAGATTATAAGGATTTGATGATGGATGAATTGCAAGATTTGCATTTGATTCGTCTTAAAGCTTTGGAAAACATTGAGAAGAATAAAATGCGCGTTGCCAAATACTACAACAAGAAAGTTAAAGTTAAGCAATTTGCGAAGGAGAATTGGTTTGGAAAACGAAATTGCCAATTGGCACAAAGGACAAGACATTTGGCAAATGGTCACCAAATTGGGAAGGACCTTTTCGGGTTGTCGGTTGTGCGCTGGTAATGCGTATATATTGAAAACGCTATTTGGAGAAGAACTTACTAGAGCCATCAATGGCGGATACCTTAAGAAGTTTTATCCAAGTGTCGAAGTTGGATCTTAGTTGTGACTATGACGTAAACGTGGTATAGCCGATTGAATAAAAGTCGCCTTGAGAACAAAGGAAAGAAGTTGGAGAAAAATAGCCGATATTATTTATCACCTCTAGTGCAAAAATAGCCGATATCGTGTGTATCGTCTTGAACAGAAATAGCCGATGCGGTTGTATCGCCTTTAGCCAAATTTTTTAGAATATAAATGAGCAGTTTTATCTATCAATTTTGGTAGGTTTATCGGGAGAAGATAAAGGGAATTGAAGAGCTATGCTACAAAATGTCAAATCATGGAGCGGTGCCAAGATCTAATCGGCTAAGACGACGTTATGCGTTCGGGAAAAATTTCGTTCGGGAAGAATGTTGCGATCGAATTCTAACTAAGGATTGAAGGAAGTTCGCAAGAACAAACACGATTGCTAAAGCACCATTGCGAGTTAAAGACAAGCGAGAGCAAGGAGGAGACCAACATTCTTCATTAAAATTTTTATTACAACCCGCGCCGGTCCTAATACAAGCTACTCCTCTTCCTCGGTGAAGAGCTTGTTGAGGACGGACTCCGGGTTGGTGGCGTTGGCCATGGCGTCAGCGTGGTTATCGTACTCCACCGGGAGGCCCTCGATGCCGTCGACCTCATGGGGAAGCCCGCCCCGGAAGCCGGTCGGCATCGGAGCGTAGTCGTCCCTGGTCCAGGACGACATCCCCGCCAGGCCGAGCGCGGTGCCGAGGCGCACGCCGTGAAGGGCAGCACGGTCGATCGACCGAGGCACCGCCTCGAGGCGATGCGCCCACGGTCGCCCCACAGGCGTTCACGTGATTGGCCGCCGCCGTCGCCGCCAACCTCAAGCGGTCCCGGCTCCGCGTTGAGGTCGCAAAGGAAAAACAAGACGGGACGGTGAGTAAACGGATCAAGAATAACGGAAATCATGCAATGGTAGAAGGACAAATGCTTGGTGATAGTCTTGGTCATGCGCGGCGGGTATCCTCCCACTCCAAGCCGGGCGATCCCGAACTTCTTGGTTTCTTCACCAAGAAGCGCCGGCGCCTCGTCCCTCTCACGGAGGTACCGGCGGCGTCGTAGCGGGTGTACGCCGGGATCTCCTCGTCGTTCCTATCCCATATAGGGCGGTACGAAGAAGAGGACCCGATGAGGCCGAGCGAAAGTGCGCCGGGGAGAGAGAGCAGAGCTAGCGGGCCGGAGCCGGAGGCCGCGAAGGAAAGTGCGTCGAACGCCGCGGCCGGCGCCAGAAACGCCATTGGCAGTGCTTGATCCTCGCCGTTCTACAAACAAGGTGCAATCAAGATCGGCTAAATAAGAAGAAACCGCAAACAAGATGGAGAAGTTGTCTCCTTACTGCGCGGCGACGGCCGCCGCGGTTGCTTCCCTCCGCCGCGTCCGCGGGAGCGGAACGGAGGCGAAGCCGAGGCCGGAGCGCGAGCCGGCGGTGTGCCTCCGGAAATTGGCGACATAGTCGCCGGTGTTCCCGACGGCCCGAAACGGATCAAGAAGATAAACAACCGCAAGGGGCAGAGACTCAGATCGGGTAAAAACTATCAAGTAGCACAACTCAAAAGGTTGAAGATCTCACCGCCGGCGTCGGTTGCTGCTCCCCTCCGCCTCGTCCTGGGAAGGACGCTTGCCACGGTCGCCGCCGCTTGCCATCGGTGGTGGTGAGGGTTTTTTGAGATTGGGGTGGAAGAGGAAGTGGAAGAGATGATAGGCCGCTTGTGCTTGGATGTGATGATGGTGGGAGCCAAGCGGTCCTATTTATGAACGTAGGGAGCCGTGGCGAGGCTGGGAAAGCCAAGCGACAAGATAGGGTTTTCCGCACCTATGGGCCGATGTTGAGTTGGGCCGAGCCCATCACTGCGCGATTCGGTTGCCATACGTTCGGTCGGCTAAATAGGCGATGAGGGCTATTCGGCTAAAGCAAACACTTGGGGCAGCGCGATTACGTTCGGCTAATACACACATCAATGAGTACGATCGTGATTGGAAGAGCCGAATAACAACGAAGAAAGACAAAGAAAAGAGAAAAAAATAAAGATTATCTATTTTCCAGAGAAAGGGAATTGTTTTCAAATATGACGGGCCGAGACCTAAATGTCTACATCTTCAAGTATAACCCAAGCATCTATACATTCAAATAAGAGTTAATGATATTCGGGCGTCGTCTTTATTCCATTGACCTCGTCAAGGGCTCTCTTGTCTTCAACTTCAGAATTTTGGATCAGCGGACGGCTGCTCTTGATCTCTTGGTCTCTCGACAAGAGAGCTTATTTTGGACTTAGCCGAATCAAGAGGTGGCGAGTAGCAAGTTTGGCCTCATGAGATTGAATGTTGGCATCCAATTGAGCCAACCGAGCGCGATTTGATCCTCTCATCTCTCATACTCGGCAATTCCGGTTCCAAGGTATCCCAAGACTGTTTGGGTGACTTGAATTCGAGTAGAGCTCCTTAACTTGCTGTTCTACGGTTGCCTTGTCGGTTTCCAAAACAGCCTTGTCGGATGTATTTTTGTATGCTCTCTTGACAACGGCAAAGTGGTCATCAAGATGGGACAAGGCGTTTATGGCATCCTCAAGATCGAAGGGAGCTCTTGGCCAATTGGCTCTCGCTATTTCTCTTATCTTGTCGAGATTCTCGAGTCAAATCAACAATGTCCTTCTCTAAGAATGAGATTATGTCTTTCAGTTTGCTCGACTCTCGATGATAATTGCCGATTAGAGGAGACTTCATCATCATCGGCAAATTCTTCAAGCAATGAGGGAAAAAGCGGCTGTTGAAGAGCGGTGCCACGATGTGAGAAGGAAATTTATTAGCCGAATGACTTAATTCAAATAGGGAATGACCGAGAAAGATCAAGATAATACCTCTTCGGCAAAAACCCGATCAATAGCCTCCGAGTGGCATCAAGACTTTGAGTGACGATACGATTCGCTTCATGGATAGCGGTGTCATGACTTGTTGATATATCTTGAATTGCCGAAGGTGTTGAATCCGGTATGTCTTGAAGAAGAATTTTTCTGTTGCTTCTCGTATGATGAAGAGGAATGTCTCATTTCCGTTTCTATTTGTTCATCAACCGATGAGAAGGAATTTCTTCTTTGCTTCTCCTTGTTCACCTGCTTGGTCATCTGCCTGATGCGTACCAAAAGGCTCATTGGCGTTTGCTTGACCAAGAGAGGCTCCGGGGAGAGTTTTCCAAGATCACTACTGCCCGGGACTTTGAGGGTTGGCCTGTACTGTTGAAAGAAAGTGATAAATGCAAATACATTTGCGAGATGGAAAATAAGGGATCAAAAGCATTCATACCGAGGGAGTGGCTTAGCTTTCTTTGATCTTGTTTTCTTGGGGATGGCGGTGTCCTTGATGGGGGAGGAAGGAGTTTTCTTTTAAGGTCCTTGAGAGCACTTTGTGTCATCGGCAGTGTTTTGTTAAAACTGCTAAACTTGGAGCATCATGCCCCAGAGCGGCATTAGGGCCGGGTTGCCAGTATTGAACCTACGGAGGACTTGGAGGAGCATTGTCTGTTCAAAAGGATGTTTAGAAACAGGCGAGAGACATGAAATGAAAGGTAGCTATAAGAGTGTTCCTCATCATCGAAGTGAATGAGGGCATTAAAACTTGGCATAGAGGATGGACTTGTGCTCTAAAAATGTGAGAATGCCATTCTTGCCACCAAAGAGTGAATGAGGGATGAAGCGGCTTCAATTATCACCGGGGATTAGGTTCATATACAGGAAGCTTACATCCAAGATTGAAGACTTTGTTGGCCTCGGTAATATTCAGCAATGACTCCTAGGTCGATGATGCTTGAAAAATATGGCCTTGGGGGCAATTGACCAAGTCCAAGTGCACGGCAACCATGTTTGGGTTGTAAAATTCATAAGTTGAACTTATCGGCCGGCCGTGATGAAATTCTGCGGTAGAGCACGGGGCCGATGAAAGAATTAAAAATATCCACGGAATCATCATCTATGCGGCTTGGCTCATAGCTAAATCTACGGGGAGAGTTAAATTTTCATTCTCTCGTAGGGAAACCAGATTACGTGGTTGAATCCCTTGTAGAAGATCTTAAAAAGGTGGCCAAGGTCTAGATCAATGACAATAGAAGATGCGGCTTCCCCGTATATGTCCGCCAGATTTATATCGGGATCCTCACCTTCAAAGCATAGTTGATTGAAGGAAAATTCAGGTTATGGAGGTCAAGCGAAACTATCGATGCATATACAGTTGCGGCCACATTTGGACAAGCCACCACGGGCCATTGACACGGAGATTTCACCGGCCACGCATTTGAGCGGTGATCGATGCATCATGTGGTAAACTGCTCCTAAGAGATACTTGCCCAAAGGGATCAATTTACCTGTGACTAGATCTTCACCATCACTATGTGATTCAAAGTGGGCTCATTGGATTTGCCACAGAAAATGAATCTGCACTGACCACATGTTCATGAAAGCCCTGTATTCTTTATCGATACGGTGCCGGTTGAGGCATAAGCCTGAATATATTTGGTCCAACCTCCTCCTGGTTTGCCCCGACCTTTGTACCGGTGCCTTTAAACTTGAAAGGATATGTTGGCTTGGTAATGTTTAGTCCGGTCATCATGAAGATATCTGATAAGGTAATTGACATTGGGCCATGACCAAAAACGAATGCATTGATGGCATCAGACCAAAAGTGAGAAGCGGCTATCAGGAGGGAATCATTCCTTGGCATGTCAGCTAAAGAAAGCTCCAAGAAGTTCTGAATATCTTGTGATTCCCAGAAATCACTATTCCTAGATTGCATCCTGCGGTACCAATCACGCCATCCTGTGATTGAGGGAAGAGGCCATGTTTTGAAGGTATTTGGCCATCTATTTGAGGGAGCGATCCTAGATTTAAATGGGATCCTCAAAGTCTCTTTTCGATAAACTCCCTCGGATTAGAGTCTCCCCGTGGGCCAAGATAAAATGATCCGGGATGAGCAAGATTGGAGATCAAAATCTCGTTCTTCATTTCCTTTAAAAGAGGTGGAGCGGATGAATCGGGAACACATCGAGAACTAAGTCGGGAGAATTGCCGAATGGGTAAAAGCGAAGTAGGGTTACCTCTAGAAGCTCCTCTTGAGTTCCTGTTGCCATGATGGAGCTGGTTGAAGTCTCCGTCGCCATTGAAGACAGCAGCGAGCACAGATCTCAAGTGGCGGCTGCGGGCGTCGGCGGTGCTGACCTAGGCGAAGGCGCTGCCAGTCAATTTTGAAATAAAATCCTTTTATCTCGAAATTGAGGGGGCATGTGTTAACACCAGAATTTGGTCAGGGATATGACAGGTGGGCCTACGACGGCGAGAGAGGGCGATTCGGCAAATGCATATGTGGTCGGCTAATTTCCGAATGTTCGGCAAACGATCAAGCGGTCGGTAACGGCTTCGTTTGAAAGTGAAAGAAGGAAAAGGAAGGCGACCGAGAAAGGGGAGGAGTCATGATAGTCAAGGACTCCGATTATGGTTAGAGTTAGCATATTTGTATCTTTCCAATTTTGTTTAGACGGTTCGTAAATTCTTAGGACTCATGTTCGTCCGGGGTATAAATATAAACCCTCGACTATTGTAATAAGGGTTCACAACCAATTCAATACAACCGGCTACGTGCCACCCTTCGAGTCCTTTAGTCGTGTCATCGAGTTCTTCGAGAGGGCCAATCGATCCGTCGACCTCCGTAAGTCCGCAACCTTGCTATCATGTCTAGTATCGTGCGGCGGATTTAGATTATGATGCAAGTAGTCTCATCCGTTTTGCTTAGTATCGTGCGGCGGATTTAAGCTTAATGATGGGAAGTTTTTGCTTGTGCCTTGTATCGTGCGGCGGATTAAGACATGAGTAAAGATAGTTATCGGCTCTCTTAGATTTGGCAAGATCTAATAGATTCATTAAGTTATCACGTGTTGCATGTTTTATTTAATGTTTATTTATTTGCAACACTCTTTTGCCCAATCTAGATTGATGCTCTTTTCGGCTTTTTGGTGATAATCTCATGTTTATTCGATATCAAGTAGATCAATTTCATATAGCCGAATTAGATCGATCTAGATTGTTACGTGTTGTGGGTTCATTCACGTTAGATGTAGATAAGCCTTGACAGACCGGGCCGTGCGGCGAATGCGGGTCTTCGGGTTACTCTAGAGCTAGTCATCCGGTGGACTAGAGATCGGTTTAATCTGATAGTTTCCTTTTACATGTTACTTGTTTGTTCCTTCTTCATGGACCCCGATTCGGCAATCTTGCCGATACGGTTATGCTTATACATGTAGCGAGTATTTATAGATCTGTTAGGTAATTACGTGCTTTTAGCTCTTCTTGTTAGATTGTATCATGCGGTGGATTGATCTCGGTAGTAAGGGGTGGCGTAAATTCATAGCGAGTGGTATCATGCGGTGGATTAGCTTGCTTGGGTTTATGCTCGACGGGTTTATGAAGGCTAGACGTGCGCGGACTAGTTGGAGTAGCCTATGCATGTGTTGTTTAGTAGATTTATATTTATAAGTTACTTATCCTTAATTATTAGTGCTTGATGATGCTTTAAACCGAGATGTAGTTTGATATGCTTTGATGATTTAATCTTGTTCAAATATGTCTTCGTTTACACGCATTCGGCGGTTCAGCTTTATTCATGTCGGTCATACCATATTAGCCGAATGAATTGCAAACTTGTTGGCGATAGCTTCTATAGCTATGTGTCGTCGTAAGTGGCTTCGGGGCCGTAAAGATGGAACATCTGGTCTCACCCAAAGCACGTTCCGGTTATGATCTTACCGTTTTATCCCTTGTCGACTTTCGAGTCAAATCGGCGGCACGCTTCCGGATTCGGACGCCCGGGCACCCGATTGAAGCTAGGCTTTCCGGCTTGCTGTGTGTGAGACACAGTGCGCCACATTTTGTGTCAACAACAGTGTTGCTTGGAATTTCTTGCTGGAGGTGTTGCAGCATATGGGCTTCGGCCGAAGGTGGAGAAATTGGGTGTCCATGATCCTAGCATCCTCCAGTACCAAGATTCTGATCAACGGCCGCCCTGGGCGACGTATTTGCCATGCGCGGGGGCTGCGGCAGGGGGACCCCCTCTCTCCCATGTTATTCGTCCTAATTATGGAAGTGTTGAACCATTGCTTACATTGGCTGGAGGGGCATGGTCACTTGGCGCCTATTCTGGGAATTGATGGCTACCGAGTGAGCCTGTACGCGGATGATCTGGTCTTGTTTGTCACCCCGGCAACGAGAGAGCTGCAGATGATCAAGGCTACTTTGTCTATCTTTGGTTTGGCCTCGGGTCTCTTCTCCAATTTAGACAAAAGTGTGGCTATACCAATAAACTGCTCAGAGGACGAGATTCAGCAGGTGACGGCCATACTGGGCTGCCGCCTGGAAGGGTTCCCGTGCCGCTATCTTGGGGTGCCGTTGGCGGTGAAGAAGCTGAGCAGAGCGGAGGAGCAGCCCCTGGTCGACAAGGTCGCATCTCGTATCCCGGGTTGGAAGGGTCAGCTCCTAAACCCGGCTGGTCGCACGGCTCTGGTACAGTCGACCCTCTCGGCGATCCCCATACATACCTCCATCGCCTTATGCCTGTCTCCCTGGGCAATCAAAGCCATCGACAAGCTGCGTCGTGCTTTCATCTGGGCAGGTTCTGATGTCGTCGCAGGAGGTAAATGTAAGGTGTCGTGGCCGGTGGTGTGCTTGCCCAAACCCCTGGGTGGGCTGGGAGTCTCGGACCTGCGTCGCGTTGGCATGGCGCTGCGAGTGCGCTGGGTGTGGCAAGATCGACGGGCTGGTCGGAGAGTGATGACCACAGAGCGAGATGTACTGGCTCTTTTCCAGAATGCCACACGATTCTCGGTTGGTAATGGTGAAAGCACGTACTTTTGGTCCGATCGTTGGCTTGGTGATACGCCACTGAAGTTGAGAGCACCTCATGTCTTTGCCGCTGTGAGACCCAGGAAGAGGAAAGTGACTGTTGCCGAAGCTTTGCTGGATGCTGCATGGGTGCGGCACTTACAGGGCCCGGTTACCATTCTAATGATGGTGGAGGTCGCAGAGCTGGTTGATCTTCTATCGCAGGTGGAGCTCACGGCGCAGCCGGATACCTTTGCCTGAACATTGACGGCAGACCAGAACTACTCGGTTGCTTCAGCGTATGGGGCCATGTTCCTGGGCTCCTCTTCACCGGTTGGGGCCAAGCAGCTGTGGAAGACAGCGGCTCCACCTCGGGTACGCTTTTTCTTTTGGCTGGTGATGCATGGTCGTTGTTGGACGGCAAACCGCAGGTTCCGGCACGGGGTACAGTCACAGGACACTTGTATCTTGTGTGATCAAAGCTCGGAAACGATGGAGCACATCTTGCTGGGGTGCTCCTACAGCCGGGAGGTGTGGCACTCTTGGGCGGCGCGGTTTCATCTTTTGGGTTACTGTTGGCGGTGCTTAAACTCATTTCTAACCCCGCCAACTTTAGTCGAGGCAACACTAAAATTCACCTAGAATAGGCCTCTACTCTAACTATTTCCACAGTGTGGTGTAGATTCTTTGTTTTGCAGGACATACCTGAAATACACCCAAAATGGACCAAGACATGAAGAAAAACACTTGTGCAAAAATATCTTTTATTTTGGTCCAAGCAAAACAAGAGAAAAAGAGGAGAAATCCAACTTCGAGGCCAAACCAACCAGAATCACCAGCATGGGCCGACCAGGGGCCCAACATGGAGGCAACCGACCAAAGCGAAAGGCCGCGGGGCCCGGCCCAGCGCGGTCGCGCTGGCGCGAGCGCGCCCGTACGCGCGGCCCGGGCCCGGCTTTGGTTGGTCGGTTCATTTGCCGCCTCGATGGTCGGTTCGGGGGTGCTTTCGACAATTGCCTGCGGAAACCGACCATCCACTCCTATATAAGCATGGGCAAGCCTCCCCCCTTCAAAAACAATTCACTATTCATTTTAGTTCTCACTCTTCACCACGCCTCCATTCCACAAGTGTACAATAGAGAGAGTAGAGCCACTCTACCTAGCCTAGCTAGAATAGAAGTAAGGAGTGAGAGAGGAGCAAGAGTAGAGCATCTCTCCAAGAGAGCTCTCGGGAAGCTAGTCGCCCACGGGCGGAGTGCCGGACTTGTCGGCTCCCCTCCTCGCTTGTACCTCTACGACGTCTTGCTACTTGAAGTAAGACATCGTGTTTATCTTTCGGTAATACCTTTGAGTAAGCTATTCTTGCTTGTTAACTTCTTGCGGGTTCGTCGTTCGTCCTTGTGATGGAAGCTCTAGTAAGAGGACCCCTGATAGAGACGGGAGCTCCTGATCACCGCTAGAGTTGTAGCAACTGACGTAGACGTGGTGTCTAGGCTAGGAACTACCTTCGTTTGCCTCGTAGTCCACGGTTGAGGTGGTAGGCGGCGGTGGTGCGGCCCTGTCCGTCCCTTGTAATCCCCACGTCCGGCTACGGCGTAGAGCTCGGCCGGCATCACTTGGCGAGACCAGGTGCGATCCGGTGCCCGAAGTAAGAAGTTTAGCAACGAATTTAGCCATCTCTTAGGCCCGTTACCCTAGAAAACCTCATTACCTAAGCTATCCTACTCCATCTCTGGGCAACCTCTGTTTAGAATTAACTCACAAGCCGTTCTTCGTGATAGAAATACGATACCCGATTACTCACCGGTTGAAGTGCTATAACGGTGATTTCCGTGCGCTTGCGGATTTGGCTGCACACGCTAAGAAACGCCAACAGTTACTTGGATGTGGAGGAGGGCCCGGTGATGTCTTGGTGGCTGCAGTCCAGGAAACGGCTGCCTAAGCCGCTGCGGAAGGGCTTCGACACTTTCTTCTTTCTGGTGGGTTGGATGCTGTGGAAGGAGCGTAACGCCAGGACGTTCAATGGTGTGGTGACCCCTGCTGCACGGTTGGTGTCTGCTATCAAAGATGAGGCGGACAGCTGGTGCGCACGGGGTACAGGAGTTTGGGGTTGCTGTTGGCACGGTTGTAGACTGTGTCGGTGTGTTGTAGTCGCAAATTTAGTCTGCGTGTAATCACAACCTCGTGTATTTGTGTTTGGGGGCTCCTCCCGTAACCTTTGGTTAACGATCTTTTGTAAGGCTTTGCCTAACTCTATTCCTCTTAATGAAAAACGCGCCTAGGCGTGATCGAAAAAAAAAAATTCTTGCCAATCTTGGCGGAGAACCAACAATTATCTCTGATCCGTCAAAAATACTAATGGGACAGCTAGTTATGGGGTTCATACCGTAATAACGTGCATTTGGATTTCGATCATGTAACTTACATGTATGAACCAATGTTAAGTGACATGATGCAGTCAGGCATCCACACGCAGGTGAGCAGGTAAGCAAGCTTCATTGCTGAATTCTCTCCGATGTGTCCAAAGTAAAACCTCTCGCTGCTGCGGGCTGCACTGGAGGCATCGGAGGAGGCCACAACGACGACGATGTGGGAGGGAGCCTTATCCAATCCCAAGACCTTCTTCATCATCGGATCTGTATCAACTGCAATTAATCATGAATGGGGACGACGCGGGGACAGAGAGATAGGGAAGATGTGAGACAAGGCGCCACGGACCTGGAAGACGAGAACGCCATCGCTGTCCGCCGGCTCAGCGAGGCCGACGTGCGCTCCCGTGCACGGGGCTGAGCCCGATTGGTGGCCCTCGCCCTGTGCCTTATAGGACGAGCGGCGAGCCTCCACGAGCGCCGGGAGAGTGGAATCCGGCAGGCGGGAGTTCACCCTCGTGGTGTGCTACTTCGCGACGGTGCAGGAGATGAAGGAGGCGGTCCACGCGCGCGACGGCATCTCTGTGGCGTCGCAGCGGCTCTTCCTCGCGGGGCGGGAGGAGGACGACTAGCAACTCGACGACGCGCGCGACACGGCTAGGGCTCCCGCGTCCTCTTCGTCCTATCGACGACGTGCCGCCCTCGCCATCGCCGTCGCCGTCGCCCCCGCCCCCGCCGCGACGCGAAGGGGAGAGAGAGGGGAGAGTTCTTTTCCTTCCAGAGAAAGAAGGAGGGGGGGGGATGCACAGAGAAATTTTCAACTACGTGGAGGGAGTCATTTTTTGGTACATTTCTACATGGATGGATTCATCATGGATAGAGGGTTTTTCGGTGGGGACTTTTTTTTAAGAGAGGTATAAATTGGTTTGATAAGAATTATAATTATTATTGGAGGAGTAGGCCAACATGCCAAATGGTTATCGAACATAGGCCAACTTGGAGAGTAATTCGACTTTTTCTATTGAAAATAGCATAAATTAACATATAAATTTGCATATAAGTCTGTACAAGATATATAGGGAAGTTATTGAGAGGTACAAAGAAAGCGGTTTTACTCTCCAAAGGATGATCTATAGAGTACTAAGGGCTTGTTTGGGGGAGCTCCAAACAGCTCCATGAAGCTGTTGCGAGCTGTTATTTTGTCAAACACCTCTTTTAAAAACAGCTTCACTTGTGAATCTATTTTTCTTACTCTCTCGTAAAACAATTGAACGAGAGAGAGCTGAAAATAGTAGCTTTCTCCAGCTCCACCTGACACTGGTGGGTCCCATCCTGTCCTTTTCTCATGTCTGCCCATGGTTAGGTCTCGCGCACGCAGGCTGTTCGCCTAGGAGCACGGGCGTGGCCACGGGGGCAAGACCGGCGTGACCGCCTAGGCACAGGCAAGCGTAGCCGTCGGGGCGCGACCAGCGCGGCCACCGGGGCGCACATAGGCGCAACAGCCGTCGGGGCGCACGCGGGCATTGCTGCTGGGTGCCGTGGGGCGTGGTTGCTGGTGCCGCCGCCGGACGCAGATGCGGGCGCCCGAGCGCCGCCGTCGGGAGCTGATGAGGGCGCTGGTGACTGGCGGAATTGCAAACGCCGTCGAGCGCAGGGAAGCCACCAGCCCGCGCTCGGCCGCAGGGGCACGAGGGGCGCCGCCGCCGGGGCGCGTCCGCGCTCTGCTGCAGGGGCACGAGGGGTGCGGCCGTCGGGGCGCGGCCCTGCTCGGAGCGGAGGCGAGCGCGCGTCTCGGGGCGGGGCGCCGGCAAGGTCACGGGAAGGGAGGCGACGGGACGGAGCCTGGCCGCCGGGACGCAGGCCTCCGGGGCTCCGGGGTCACGGCTCGTCGCCGCCGGTCGCTTCTGGACGAAGATCTCGCCGGGAGGTGACCTCGGCTGCAGCTGGGCGCGAGCACGACCCTCAATGGCTCGACGGGAGGACGAGCTCGGCGCATCCCGCCGGAGCATGGCCCGCCGCCGCCGGTGACAAGGCCGCTGGGGAAGCGCGCCGCCGTCGGGCACGCAGCCAACGGTGAAGCATGCCGCCACCGGCGCATGGCTCGCCGAGCGCGCCGGGCGTTGCTGCCGGTGAAGGGCGCTGCTGGAGAAGCTGGGGATGTGGCGCCACCGGGGCCTCGCAGCTGCTGGTGAAGGGCGCCGACGGGGACTCGCGGCTGCCGGACCTCGTGGCCGCCGGACCTCCCGCTGCGGGGTTCTTGGCATCTGGCGGATGAAAAAGAAAGCGCAGAGGGCAGCGGGCGAAGGAAAGAAAGCGATAGACCCGTCCGTGACCGTGAGGAAGATTGGGGGGAAAAAAGAAGGGCAATCTGGTCATTTGGATTCATTTGGTGTCATGTGGAGCTGTTTTGCCAAACAGGATGGAAAAAACAGCTTAGCTTTACCATCAGAGCTGTTTGTAAAGCTGAAATCCTATAAAATGACTTCACTAGTGAAGCTAAGCTGTGCCAAACATGCCCTAAATTTTAGAAAGAATCGTAAAGATGCTTTTAGCAAAAACTGAATATGAACGGAAAGATCGCTTCTCCAAGCTTTCTCCTTGACATGTTGGGAGAAACATTTATACGGTGGTATAAACAAGAGAGACATCTCGCAAGAACACAGCACGCTGTGCAGCTCACACTGAACACGAGCAGATCGGAGCTGGACGGCCGGTCACGGGTCACCGCAGAATCCCGTTCTTCCAGTAGTAGAGCATGGCGCCGACGAACAGCGCGGCCGCGCCGGCGACCGTGCCGCCGACGGACTCCCAGAAGACGTTGAGGTCGGTGATCCTGAAGAGCGCGATGCGGACGTTCATGCCGAAGACGGCGGTGACGACGACGGCGCTGGTGACCAGCAGCGTGGCCGTGTAGAAGGCCCTCAGAATATTAATAGTTGGCGGTCTCCACCACTCGGTGCCTGCCAACTGCCAACCGTGGCGACCAGAATCTGGCGTTGGTCTCCGTCCATGCCCGTGCCCGTGCCAACGCAACTGAATGACTCTGATATCAGCCAAAAGCTGAATTCCTACTACTCCTTCTGAGTATCATTTTCACTCCGAGTATATAAGAAAAATATTAATATTTATAGTACAAAATTATTATTATCACATAAATTGCTAAAAATATTTTTATAATAAATTTATATTTATACATACATAGTATTAATATTTTAAAAAATCTAGTTAAACTTAAAAACTTTTTTTTTTCTCGAATACGCAAAGATTTTTGCATCATTATATTAAGAAGAAGAGAGTTTTACAAGTTTTTTTAGGGTGTTAACAAATTTAAAACACGGCCCGCCACCCCGAGAACACGTACATAACGGATTACTCACGCACTAACATTCTAGTTTGCTTGACGTGACCGGCGCTCATGCGTGGCCCCCGGCCCGCGGCGCCTCCGCGGTCGATTGTTGACTCTCCTCGTCTGCGAGCAACTCCTGTAAGCATCCCCTTGCTCGAGCATCCCTTGTCTTTTCCTCCACCTTGACTCGATGAACCCCATTTTCGCGTCTTGCAACCGGTACTTGGAGAGGGTTGTCCCTCCACCGTCGTTGGCAGCTTGATGGAGCCGGAGTGACTCGATGAACCCTATTTTCCGCATGGCAATTTTGTTAGCGAAATTCTTGAGTCGCCCCGTAAGGGAGCCATCTTTAGCACAGATATCATAGTAACAATTCTTTTTGGAATGGAAAGAGTAGGCGTTAGGTGCCTAAGGGCCTTCTCAACAATCACGACGTATCTATCTTACTTGCACTGCTTCACATCTAAAAAAGTTGGATACATGCTGAGGTTCAATCAGCTTTTACTTTGCTCTAAAAATCCTGTTATTCACAAGAAAGAGTAAAAAAGCATGGGCGGTCCTTCGACTTGGCAAGAGGTGCCATCTAGGTCTCTCTACTTTCAAAATGCCAATTCTAAGTTCATGAACTTGGCTTCAGACATCATCCATGTCCAAATGGGTCCAAACAAGCTTGGATGAAGACAAACTTTATATCGAAATAGTAGCCCTCAACAGGATCTACAACCTTGTAGAAGTGAAACTTTTTATCATCCCAAAATTCGCTTGTAAGTTTATAGATTTGAAATTTAAAATTATTAAAAAAATATCGAATATTGATATGGTCTATATTAAACTTATATTTATCAAATACAATCTACAATTTTGAAGTTAATTTTTATTTGAAATGATTTAGTATCTCAAATATGTGTTCTAAGTTTTTTATTTAAAAAATCTACAAACTTAGAACACATATTTGGGACAATAAACAACTTCAAAATAAAAAAAAAATCAACTACAAATTTTTAGATCGTAGTAGTAACTATAACTTTCATATAGACCATGTCAACATTCGAGATTGTTGGATAACTTTAAATTTCAAATTTTAAAATCTGCGTACTTAGGCCAGTCTCAGTGCATGGTGTCATTGCACTGTTTCCCAAACAAAATTGCTAATAAAATCTCCATGAAACAAACATTAAAACACCCTCCACAATGCAACAGTTTCAATGCACTGTTTCCCAGACTTAGAAAAGCACTTAATTGCCGCATGTGTATGCGTGTATGGGATCACAAACATCCTTAATCATGTGTATACGACGCGATGAAACGGCTCGGTCAGGTTTCATTCGGGTTTCACTACACAGGAAACGACGCCCGGCCCGGTTTCACCATGGTGAAACCATGTTGCTCTCTCTCCTCCTCGTTTCAATCAAATTGCTGATGTGTCACTGTATTTAATGTGCATGACACTATGGTGAAACCCCCACTGAGACTGGCCTTACAACAATATTTCAATTCATAAACTTTTCAACTACAAAGTTGTAGATCATCGAGGGCTACAATTATGATATAAAGTTAGTCTTCAAAGCAAGTTCAACTTGCAACCCTTTAATTCACCTTGCTATTTGAACCTTCAACTTACACCCCTTTATTCACCGAGATTTAATTCATTGCTATTTGAACCTCCCACTCAACTAATTAATGAAGCACGTGGTAATGCTAAGGCACGTTTAAAAAAACTCTCACTCAAGCATCTCTCACACAAAACTGTTTGGAGAAGTCGACGAAGCAACCAACCTATATGTTCATGTTTGTCGAATTGTGGTGCTTTTGACAGAACTACCCAAGAACCGATGCTCAAAAATGGGCTTCTCAACAGTCGTAGCTTGAGCTAATTCAGGCAGCCCATTTGAAGATTGAACAACACAAGCCCGTCAGCGCACGCGGGATTAAAGACCGGTGGGACCCACGTGAAACAATGATCCGTTGACAGTTCCATCGTTGTTCTTGACTTGTTTGTTCCACCGTATGGCTACTCCCCCGCATGCCACCGCCTCCGGCAAGCCACGGCACGGGGCAGCGGACGCGGACGCGGACACGACGCGCGCACAAGTAAAGCTTCGCCGGCCCGGACGCCACCCGCGCGCGCCAGGGAGAGAACTAGCTAGCCCTCCATGGCCACGCCCATGCCACCGCGGCGGAGGCACGCGGCGGCGACGGGCGCCGCGGCGGCGGGGGAGTGGGCGGCGGTGTCGGCCACCGGAGAGTGGCGCGTGCAGGCCATCGGGAAGCACCAGCTGGTGCGGCGGACGGGGCTGTCGGCGCGCGACCTCCGCGTGCTCGACCCGGCGCTGTCGTACCCGTCCAGCCTCATGGGCCGGGACCGCGCCGTCGTCGTCAACCTGGACCGCGTCCGCGCCGTCATCACCGCGTCGGAGGTGCTCGTCCCCGCGCCGCGTGACCCCTCCGCCGCGCTGCTCGTCGCCGAGCTCCGCGCTCGGCTCGCCACCGCCGCCGCTCCCTCCTCGCCTGCGCCGCCGCGCGTGGTCTCGGTCTATCTCTGCCTCTGTCTCTCTTGCTTGTGTCCGTCCGAATCCGATTCGTTCGGCTTTGTTAGAATGTTTTTGCTCACGCTTTTGGCCGGGTTAATTGAAGGACGGTGTGGCAGGGAAGGACGGGGGCGTCTCGCCGCCGAGCGGCGGCGGCGGCAAGGTGCTGCCGTTTGAGTTCAGGGCGTTGGAGGTGTGCCTCGAGTACGCGTGCAAGTCACTCGAACATGAGGTCCATAGCTGCTACGATCTGCTGGCTTTAATTTTAATTTTCGATGCTCTGTGCTGAATTGCGTAGAAAGTAGAAACAGCATATGGACCTTTAACCTGTTCACTGAAATCTTTGCATTTCGAATTGCATCATCATCAGACATCGGCGCTGGAGAAAGAGGCGTACCCAGCGTTAGATGCACTCACCTCACGAGTGAGCGCTCTCAACCTCGAGCACGTTCGGCAAATAAAGTGCCGATTAGTTGCCATTTCTGGGGGAGTTCATAAGGTAATAAGCATTAGCTACAGAATGGTGATGATTATGCATGCTATGGAGGATTTAGGAGTTGATAACCAAGGACTATGATTTGATTTGATTTGATTACCCAGGTCAGGGATGAACTCGAGCATCTGCTAGACGACGATGCTGACATGGCGGCGATGCATCTGTCAGAGAAGGCCGCGTTCCAAGCAGCTAGTCAGTCGTCCAGATTCGACATCGGGACAGAACTCGTCGAAATCGATGAAGAGGGGTACTGAGTTCTGATCAGTGAATACTGAACACCAGCAGAGCAGAAGCTAGCTTTTCCTTCCATCCACAAAGTCGTTAGCTTTTCAAAATAATCCAAGCTAAGACATTATTGTTTTTTTCATGATGAACGCGCGCACAGGGATGAAGACGAAACAGAAGCAGAGCAAGGATCCATGGCCTTCATGCCCAAGATCGACGAGCTGGAGAGCTTGCTTGAGGCCTACTTCGTGCAGATCGACGGCACCCTCAACAAGCTCTCAACTGTATGCACGTTCTCGTTCTCCTGTCCTGTCCCCCAACTTAGATCGATCGATGCGTCGATCCATGAGCTGAAGATAAATTTCGTGGGTTGCATTGAAAATTTGAAACATTTGCAGCTTCGGGAGTACGTGGAGGACACGGAGGACTACATCAACATCATGCTGGACGACAAGCAGAACCAGCTGTTGCAGATGGGCGTGGTGCTGTCCACGGCCACGCTGCTGGTCACCAGCGCCGTCGTCGTCACCGCCGTCTTCGGCATGAACGTCCACATCGCGCTCTTCAGGATCACCGACTTGAACGTCTTCTGGGAGGCCGTCGGTGGCACGCTCACCGGCGCGGCCACCCTGTTCGTCGTCGCCATGCTCTACTACTGGAAGAACGGCATACTGCGGTGACCGGCCGGGCTCTGTTCTTGGTCAGCGACTCAGCGTGAGCTGCTAACCGGCGTGCTGTGTTCTTGCAGTCTTGCTCCTGGCTTCGCTGCGTGAAAGGTGTTTAATTTGTGCAGATAAGTTGAGATCTGGAGATGAGTATGTATACTGTAAGGATGTGCGCCTTGATCGGCGTGTGATAATGCGAGTTGAACTTGCTGAATGTTGTGATGATCGAGTAGACATTGCTGTGCTGTGGCAGAATACGTCCGATAGACCTCTCGCTTGCTTAATTACCACCGTAAATGTTTCTATGAAATCTTAACATGTCAATGAGAAAACTTGGGCAGACATTTGTTTGTTTGAGGAATGAGTTCTTACTTATGTTTCATTTGTGAAATAAAATGAGTTGATTCCATCAAAATTTATATATGTGATAAATAAGCTCATGTTATACCGACTCATAGCATGAGGTGGTTCCTCAAACCAAACACATTAGTTTTTGCTCACCTATGTCAAGGCTTGCGGGTG
Organism: Themeda triandra; assembly: GCA_018135685.1. Classification (NCBI taxonomy): domain Eukaryota; kingdom Viridiplantae; phylum Streptophyta; class Magnoliopsida; order Poales; family Poaceae; genus Themeda; species Themeda triandra. The sequence goes on from JAENPR010000850.1 coordinate 201,252, forward strand.
CGTGGGCTTGGACACACCCCAACAAAAAATTAGCTAGGTATAATGTATAGCTAGATCTAAAATTTAGCTAGCTAAACTTGAGCTAAGGGTGTTTGGATGCCCTAGCTAAACTTTAGCAAGGGGTAGTTTGGTCATTGAAGCCTTTTAGCTGGCTTTAGTTAGGTTGAAACAACTAAGATAATTGTGTGTATATTTACTAAGTCTCTAGCCAAAATTTAGATGGGTTTAGTTGTGTGCTCTTTGGATGCACCACAATTAAAATTAGCTAGCTAAAATTTAGTTGATGCACCACAACATGTATTTCTCTCATCTTCTCCTTGCTTATGAGCTCCAAGAAATTAACAAAAATGTAATTATTACAATGTCTAGCTTATGACATTGTCAGGAATCATGCATGCCATGGGCCGGCATTGGACCATGGGCCGAGTGCCCTAGCTACTGGGCCATATCATCAGCCAACGCAATTGAGGAGGAACAACTGCTACAAGAGAGCAGCAGGGAGGCTATCGAAGATCATCAATCAATCAAACATTACAGAACCAACAGGTTTATCCCTTCCCTCTGGAATTCCCCTTCACTATTGTTCATCTTCTACCTCTGAACCCTAAGATTCTACTACTTCTTCCCCTAATTCCTTCTCATTCTCGGCAATCCCTTACCAGGTTGCTAACAGACATGCAAATGATCAAGATATTGTCCGTAAACCATTCCATTCCAAGCATCCAATGGACTATAGAACGCCGAATAACTAACACTTCATAGCATTGTGTGAGAGAAAATAAACTGATTTTCTGCTGAAAAACCGGGAAGTTCAAGCGAACATCACCATGCAACTATGTAGGAAAGCATAACACTACTCTTACTGGCTAGTACTAATAGATTGATCCGATGAATTTGGATAACTAACACGTCAATAGGATGAATTCTAGCTCTCCGGCCGGTTCTGGGATTCGCAGAAACAGCTGATTGCATGGCATGAACAAAACCACACGTACGCTACCCGAATACATACAATGCAAGCACGATTTTTTTTCTTGAATACACAAAAGACTCGCGCATCTTTGTATTCAAGCAAAAAAGTTTTTTTTACAAATGCGCTTTCATGCGCGTTTGGGAGAAATGATGTTACATGGAGCGCCGCTCCCTCACATTACATTCTAGGCGGATTACTCGCGTACTAGACAACCTAGATTGCGTGCACCAGCATCGACCCATTGGTTGGCGGTATGCTTGATAGTGGAAAGGAGTCGAGCACAAGTGGTCGTGTTCCTCCAAAGCATCTGCCGTTCTATTCTTTTCATATCTCCCACGCCACTAGTGCGAGGAGGGTGTCCGCTCCTTTCCTCTGCTTCCGTGCCATCTTTACCGCCATTACTCCCACCAATCGATGATTGAGTTTGCGCCAACCTGTGAAGCGTCAGCTCATAGCGCCGCTAGCGTATGGTCCACTAGAGCTGCCTCGAGAAGGAACAACTGGCGATGATGTGGTGGATGGTCTTGGGCCATTGGTCGCAGAGGTAGCATCTGTCGTCCGCGTCGAGCCCATGGCGTGGCCTCTTGTCTGCGGTCCAATGTCTCCTCCGGATGGAAAGCCACAAGAAGATCTTAACCCTCAATGGTGCCCATGTGTTCCAGATCCTAGTACAACCGGGGATCAACATTGAGGTCGTATGTAGTGTTCGGTATGCAGATTTGGAGGTGTATGTTCCATGCGGGTGAGGCGTCCACTCTAGGCGATTCAGTCCGCCCCGTCGGTGAGGTGCACCTGGGAGACTCGATCCCACAGCCTTCTGTACTGTCGTGTGGCTGGTTCAGTGACGTGTATGTCCTTGACTGCCTGGTCATGGATCCATCGTCCTGTCCAGAAGTTCTTTGAACGCCCATCCTCGATGACGTGTATGTAGACATGTTGAAGAAATCTTCGACATCATGTGCCACGGTTAGCGGTAGATCACCCCAGGCTCGACTATCATCCGACTGCTGGAGCCACAACCACCGAGTCTGTAGGGCTATGGAGGTGGTCAGGGACGCCGGAACCGCCAAGGTCTGTTGACCGGCAGACGATTGACCATGCAACCATGCATTTCCCGCGGATGGAACTCTCATGTCCGGTCCATAGGAATCTATGGTAGATGCCGTTGATTTCCTCGATCGCCCACGGCGGTAGGCCATCCATAATTAGGATGTATATCGGGATTGCTGATAGCACTGATTTGATCCAGACGAGCCTCCCGCTTTGGTTCAGCAACGGGTCTGTGGCATGCCATCAATCTTCTGGCCACCACATCCATAGCTGATTGTACTCGGGCTTTGGGCACCTTCTTCACGCTAAGGTAGGTGATGGGGAATTCGGCCAGCTGGCAATCAATTATCTCCATGTGTAGGTGCATGTTTTCCCCTGGAGCATAGATTGGCGTGAGTGAGCATTTAGGGAGGTTGGTCTTGAGGCCGGATGCGCCTACAAATATTCAGGCCATTAGTCTCATTTAGTCTCTTGAACCGCTCGGTGGGACCCACATGGAACAATAATCCGTTGACCTTAACCGTAGTTCCACCATTGTTCTTGATTTCTTTGTTCCCTGACGGCCTCGCCCGTATGGCTACTCCCCCGCATGCTGCCGGCTCCGGCAAGCCACGCCACGAGGCAGAGGACACGACGCGCGCACAAGTAAAGCTTCGCCGCGGACACGCCGGCCCGGATGCCACCCGTGCCAGGAAGAGCTAGCCCTCCATGGCGACGGCCACGGCACCGCGGCGGAGGCACGCGGCGACGGGCGCCGCGGCGGGGGAGTGGGCGGCGGTGTCGGCTTCGGGAGAGTGGCGGGCGGAGGCGATCGGGAAGCACCAGCTGATGCAGCGGACGGGGCTGTCGGCGCGCGACCTCCGCGTGCTCGACCCGGCGCTGTCGTACCCGTCCAGTCTCATGGGCCGGGACTGCGCCGTTGTCGTCAACCTGGAGCGCGTCCGCGCCGTCATCACCGCATCCGAGGTGCTGGTCCCCGTACCGCGTGACCCCTCCGTCGCTCTACTCGTTGCTGAGCTCAGCGCGCGTCTCGCCACCTCCTCGCCCGCACCGCCGCGTGCGGTCTCGGTCTGTCGTCTCTGCCTCTCTTTCGCTTGTCTCCGTTCGAATCCGATTCGTTGTTTGGCTTTTAGACTGTCTTTGCTTACGCAAGATCACATCTTTTGGCCGGGTTGAAGGACGGCGGCGGCAAGGTGCTGCCGTTTGAGTTCAGGGTGCTGGAGGTGTGCCTCGAGTACGCGTGCAAGTCACTTGAACATGAGGTCCCTATATATCTACGATCTGCTGGCTTTAATTTTCGATGCTTTGTGCTGAATTGGCTATGAACAGCATATAGACCTACACTACACCGTGCATATGTTTCATCAGGCATTGATGCTGGAGAAAGAGGCATACCCAGCGTTAGATGCACTCACCTCAAGAATCAGCACTCTCAATCTTGAGCACGTTCGGCAAATAAAGAGCCGACTAGTTGCCATTTCTGGGGGAGTTCATAAGGTAACATTGTAACTAATAAGCATAAGTACAGAATGGTGATGATTTTGCCACATGAGAGGATTTAGGAGTTGATAATGATGGATTTGATTTGGTTACCTCAGGTCAGGGATGAACTCGAGCATCTGCTAGACGATGATGCTGACATGGCAGCGATGCACCTGTCAGAGAAGGCGGCATTCCAAGCAGCTAGTCAGTCGTCGAGATCCGACATCGGGACAGAAGCAGAACTAGTCGAAATCGATGAAGAGGGGTACGTACTGAATCCTTAATTTCTGATGATCACTGGACATACCTGTCTTCAGCAGAGACTATGCATGTTTTCCTAGCTTCCATCCAAAAACTTGTTAGCGTTTTTGCGAGCTAACGAGTCGAACGCGCGCGCAGTGATGACGACGACGAAGCAGGAGATCAAGGATCCATGGCCTTCATGCCGAAGATCGACGAGCTGGAGAGCTTGCTGGAGGCTTACTTCGTGCAGATCGACGGCACCCTCAACAAGCTCTCAACTGTAAGTGTGCAGATCGACTCAGATTGATCGATGCGTTCTTCAATCCATGCACACTATGCTGAAGAAATTAACATTTTGTTGATCCATGGATCGGAATGGAACGTCTGAAGCTGCGTGAGTACGTGGAGGACACGGAGGACTACATCAACATCATGCTGGACGACAAGCAGAACCAGCTGCTGCAGATGGGCGTGGTGCTGTCCACGGCCACGCTGCTCATCACCAGCGCCGTCGTCGTCACCGGCGTCTTCGGCATCAACATCCACATTGCGCTCTACAGGATCACCGACTTCAACGTCTTCTGGGAGGCCGTCGGCGGCATGCTCGCCGGCCCGGCCACCCTGTTCGTCGTCGCCATGCTCTACTACTGGAAAAACGGGATACTGCGATGACCGGCCGTCCGGCTTCGACCTGCTCGTCTTCAGTGTGACTGAGATGCACAGTGTGCTGTGTTCTTGCCTTGCTCCTGAATTCGCTGTGGGCGAGATGTTTCTGTTGGGGAAACCAGGATCACAATCACACGATCTTATGCGTGGCTAACCTAAACAAGCGAATTTGACAAGAATCAAAGCAAGAACAGCTCAAGAACGCGATGAACACTTGTGGAACCGCCCGGCTGACCACCGGGAGACGGTGCCCTTTTTCACCTTGTATTACTCACGATGCGAAAGCAATTACAAACTGGTGGAAGTGTTAACCCACACTCCAACACACCCTCTGCTAATAATAGTAGCTAACACACCTCGCTTACAAGCCAAACACGACTCACTCACGCGATAAAGTTGCTACACCGCAACCGACTCACACAGACCATGCACTGGACGTGGTCACCGCGACAGACCCGCTCTCGCCGTGTGCCCAATTCAGTCTTGACCGCACAGCTCCCGCTTCCCGCTCCAGCTGTTGTTATGCTCTGAATTGGCTTCATCCAGGTGCATCTTCAGGATTACACCAACAGTTTCTGCAGAAAAGTTGAGTATAGTGGAGATGAATATAATGTGAGGTGAGACTATTAATAGAATGTTGTGGAGAGCGAGTAGACATTGCTAATTTATGCTATTTTCAATAGATCAATAGAAAACGTCCAATTACTCTCCAAGTTCACTTCAGATGAATTCTAGCTCAATCTCCGGTTTCTGGGATTCACAGAAACAGCTGACTGCATGGCATGAACAAACCACACGTACGCAATCCGAATACATACAATGCAAGCACGCGATTTGATGAGTGTCCAATGCCTGCCTTGGCAACATCACACGCGACCACACGATCGATCCATCCATGGTGACGCTATTTAACCCCCTAATTAGCAACGCCTCGTGACGACGACGATGCGGCGCTGGTCCTCGCGCACGGACACGAGGAACAGCATGGCCTCGGCCGGCCCCTTCACGTCCACGAAGTGGCGCCGCGTGCCCGTGCCCACGTTCAAGAAGCTCTCGCTGTCCAGCACGCGCGGCGGCGCCGCGCCACCGCCGCAGCCCCTCTCCACAACTGCCACCTCGTTGCGCTCCGTCACCGTGAACTCTACGCCCTCGCACTTGACGCTGCCCACGGCGGCTGCCGCCTTGGGCGAGGCGCGAGCTCGCTGTTGCTGCCGTCGCCGGTGCAGGAGCCAATCATCATCAGGCCGGTTCTAGTTCCGTCGTCTCGCTGTTGATCGCTGCTGGTCAGCGATGGGCCGAGTCCGACACGACACGTTGGTCTGTATCCCTAGTCGGATCCGGTTGCCAAAAATAAACGGCCGATACCAGGGAGTGCGCTCCATGGTCATGTTAGTCCTTTGGGAAATCTGGAAAGAGCGCAATCAATGCGTATTCAACGATGCAAGCAAATCAGCGGAGCAGGTCTTCAGCGCAATCCAGGAAGAAGCTAGGATTTGGATAAGAGCAGGCAACAAGGCGCTCGCTGTTGTAGTTCCTCTGACTGGGGTAAGCCAGAGTTCTCCGGGACTGGCTGCAGCCCAGCCGCATCAGGGTTTAGGGGGTTTAGGTGGCTCCCCGGTTTACTTGTAAATTAAGACTATAGTAAAGTAGGGTTGGCTGGGCTCTCTCTTGTGAGCCTGGTAAAATTTGTTTCCTTTCGTGCTGTACATATGTAAACTCCTCCTTACTTATTAATGAAAGCCGGTAACGGACCTTTCGAAAAAATAAAATAAACGGCCGATACGTTAAGATCACTCTCCTAGACTCTCTCTAGGACAAGCGGCGATATTTGTTCAAAAATCATAAATCGAGCTATATATGTTTACTTTTATATATGGTATAGAATCATGACAATTATTCTCAATCCTATCTTTACAGACTTGCTATATATCTAGACATAGTATATATTTTAGTACGTATGTATCTAGAAAAGTCAAAATATTTTGTAATTTGTGATGGAAGGAGCACTTGTGTCTCTTGTCAAAGTAAAGTAAGTGTTTCTTCCATCCCAAATTAAAGTAACTTACTTTAAGTAGTTAATTTAAGTAACTACTTGACCAGTTTTAAGGACTAGCTATTACCCCGTAATCCTCATCACAGTGTGATTGGAAAAAGATTCAAGTTATCATCATCATGAAACACACGAATGAACAAACTTGAGGACTTATTATTTATTTTAATTTTCCAAATAAAATATTGACACTAAAGAGTTAAATAGCTTCTAAATAGTATCTCAAACCTTGTACTAGAGTTGAGTACTTATAACTCTTAGGGAATTTTATAGTTGTCTTAGTTGTTGTGCTTTGCATATTACTTGTGTTTGAATTGATTTTTAGGGTTTGAACCCGATCTACTCTCTCAGCAAGTTCTAGGAGCAACCACAGCCTCGAGAAGGCCAACACACTCCCTAGGAAGGCTGATGTTACGATAGATCTAAAGTTTATTTATTAGATTCCATTGTTGTTCAATTTGTGCTCTAACACGCAGACCCTCCATGATCCGACAATTTGATTGAGTTTTTGTAAGCCTCAAAAAGTCACCAATTGCCACCTCCATCACATGCTAAATCCTTTCCACCTCCATCACATGACTTTTATGTTGTTCAACTCTCTCTCCTGTGGACTAAACCTAACCTTATGATCTCAGATGAAACATGCAGGGTGATTTTTGTTTATCACTCAATTACCAAAAAAAACCCAATAAATATTTCACACATCTAGCTTGTTGGCTACGTCATATGATGAGCTATGGGGCATGCCATAGTGGTTATAACACGGTAACTCTAGGAGTTCATGGATATCGATGTTGTGGTTTCCAAGGATAGGCCATCCCCATTCTCCAACACCCAAAAGGTTGATAACTAGGGATGACTTCAAAACCTAGTCTCATGTGGTTTTGGTTGACCATGGAAAACCCATGTGTCATGCGCTACTTCCTCAAGTACACATGCATCATGTCGGTTGGGTAAAGTGGAATGCCATAGTTTAGGCATATTTTTTACCCTTAATGGCATGTGCCCCCATACTTCAAATATTTAAAAACCGGTTCTATTCACCATGTGAAGCATAGATTTAATGATTCTTCTATTTGGTATGATTACTTAAAGTTAAAGACATATATTTGTATGGAAGACATGTTACAATAAATAAAAATAGAAATATGCAGTTTTTGGCTGAACTACTCTTCTTGATCTTTCACCTGCCTGATTCATGGGGTAACCATCAACACTTACAAAAACATGACTTTAAAGGCACATGCATATGCAAGCTCCCAAAACATCTTTGAGTTCAATATCAGGTAGTCTTTCTGCGGTGGGTTTGTGTCGAGACCAGTGGTGGCCCACTAGCACCACGATCTGTGACGATATATATAACAGATAATAAGGGCATGGGCCCCCATGGTCTTCAAGATATTTCCATGGAAGACAAGTTACAATTAAAAATGAGGAATGCACTAGTTTTAGGCTGGACTCTTGGATATACGAAAAATCATTAGAGCCATTATCCACAGATTTTATATGAGTTGTGTGAGAATAAAGAGGTAAGTGTAGCACAAGTCAAAAAGGGTGATTTTGTGGTAACTTTCACGAGATGGATGATTGATGATCTAAAGGATACTCCCTCCATTCCAAATTATAAGGCATTCCAAGAATCTTGGAGAGTCAAACTTTTTCAAGTTTGACCAAATTTATATGAAAAAATAATAATATTCATGATGGTAACTAAGTGCCATTAGATTCTCCATTACTTATATTTTCATTGCATACCTAATTGATGTCACAACTTATTATAGTTTTTTCTATAACTTTGGTCAAACTTGAAAAACTTTGACTTACCAAGATTCTTGGAATGCCTTATAATTTGGAATGGAGGGAGTACTTGGGAGCATATTTGGGAGAAAGTATTGAATTTTGAGTTGCAGTGGAAGCCGAAATCATAAGGTCTAAAAAGGAAAGGTAACCGCCAAAATCATAAGGACCTGATTTTATACGTGGCTAATGATGAATGGAGCTACTCTAACTAAAGATTTAACCTTCTTAAGGGAAAATGGAAAGGAAGTCCCATTTGTTAATTTTGTGAAATTGAGGAATAAACTATTCAACATCTGTACCCAGGTACCCCCAATTATTTTCGATCCTCCCCTCTCAGTCGGAAACCAATTATATATTCCTATAATCCTATTACACACATGTGGCTCGTATCCAACAGCTGACTAGTATAACAGTACTTGAGACTTAGATCCACATGCTAAACAAAGTCTTAAACTAGCAGCCAAGAGCACAACACCCAGCGTTGAAGTATAAGCTGCCAAAGCTTGGTTCTCAAGACCTAAGTCGATCAGCAACCAGCTCCTCTCGATCAGGCACACGCACGCATGCTAGCTCGCTCACAAGGGATGGTTGTGTCTTGTGTGTATAAAGGAATGCACTTATATTATATTTCAGAAGGGAAGGAAATAAAGGGAAGCCAATTTTAGTTACATTTCGAATTTGATTTGATTGTGCAAAAAAGCTAGAAAAGGTTTTCAGGAATTTCATGGTAAACCTCTGAAAAAAAGACAGGTGTGATCTCTGCCTGAGGGCAGTAAAAACGAAACATTTGTCTTTGCAATGCTAAGACAGAGGCAGGCCTCTAAAACTCTAAAAAGTTCTCTGAAAAAAAGGAGTAAAAGTTACTAATCCGTTCCAAATTGTAGTTCGTTTGACTTTTTTAACCACAAATTTGACCACTCGTCTTATTCAAAAAATTATGTCAAATATCATTTCTTTTGTTGTGGCTTGCTTTACTAACATAAGAACTTCAAAAATGACTTAAATTTAACCATATTTGCACTAATTTTTTGAATAAGACGAGTGGTCAAAGTTGGGGCCAAAAAAGTCAAATGAACTACAATTTGAAACGGAGGGAGTAGTTATATGTCGAATTTGATTTGTGTGAAAAAGGTAGAAACGATTGGGAGCCATTTCATGGTTAATCTCGGAATACAAAAAAAGTTAGAAAATAAAAATGTGGAAACGTTTGTCTTTGCAATGCTAAGACGGGAGCAGACTTCTAAAACTCCAAAAAAAATCTCTTAAAAAAAAGGAGTAAAAGTTAGTTATATGTCGAATTTCATTTGTGTGAAAAAGGTAGAAACGGTTCGGAGCCATTTCATGGTTAATCTCGGAATAAAATAAATAGAAAATAAAATGCCCCCACGCAGGATCGAACTACGGACCTTCAGTTTACAAGACTGACGCTCTACCACTGAGCTATAGGGGCTTTTGTTTAAAAGAACAAATAAACACTATATCACTAATTCATTGTCCCTTTCCAGATTCATCTCTGTCTGTATTCGGTAGTGGACATGGGGCCGTCGGATTTGGATTACAAAAACACCAGAACAGAGTAATATAATTAGACTTCCAATAATATCAATCATCAAAGTCGTAGATGTCACGTCGACGACAGTTTGCTTGCTGCTGCTGCTACTACAAGTAAACGGCTTATGAGCTAAGATGCTGACGCTGTGGGCTGCTGGGACGATCGACGTGTCCCACGCGCTCCGTCGTCGTCCCTGGTGCGACGACCGGCGGCGCCACCAGCATGCCGTGCCAGTGCCACCCGTGGTCATTCCGCCTCGGAGGCGGCGGCAGGACGCCCATCCCGGGCTGCCCGAAGATGGCCAGCCCGGCGCCACCGCCCCACGGCAGCTCGTCCACGTCGGCGGTGCCATCCGGGCTGCTGGGGTGGTGATGGTCGTGGTGGTGGTGGTGCGCGTGCGCGTGCGCGTCGTGTCCGTCGCCATGACCGCAGAGGCACCGCGCCACGGCGCTGGCGAGCAGCCGCGCCGCGACGACGGCGGTGACCATGACGAGCACGGCCAGGAAGTAGTCCAGCGCCGTCGGGTGGGCGCCTTGGCACCCGCTGGAGCTGAAGCTCAGGCACACCATCGTGTCAAGCTGTCGGCACGCGGAGCAGATGGCTTAATTTGCTCGCCTGAATGTGCACAGCAGCTGCGTCAGCGAGCTCGCAGTTGCTTATATATTTTGCAGCACCATCGCTGCTGCCTTTGGTGTACATTTGGGGATGTGGCGAACAGAGGGATTCGTTCCTTGGCGTGGAGCCTAGCTGCTGGATACTGGGGAGGATAGAGACTCGTGCGAGCTGCACCGGTACCTTCCTTGGAGCTCTGAGAATGTCGTTGCATCTTCAGACAACGACTGATGAGTGATGACCACTGGCTTTTTTCTGAATGCCTTTGGGGATGGGGTCAGCTTAAGCTTGAGCTACAAGTGACCGGTGGCGAACTCGGGATTCCCTTCCATCAGTTGTACTGAACGTGCAGCATTGCAGCAGCAACATGCAGCACCTAGGATACAGAGTCGAGAGTTTGTTTGTGTTGGCTGCTTGGAGAGCTTCTCTTGGGTAAATGTTAATTGAAATTTGATCAGTGTTCAAACAAAACCAGGGGTTAAGAGTGAAGACAAATCTGGGCCGCCAGTTAAATGTCCACTCTCTAAACAGTAATTTTAGTGTTGTCTAATGTGTGTTTAGTGGTCTATCTAATATCTGCCTGAACTCATATTCGAAATTTTGATTACTACTCTACTACTGATTAAGATCAAGAAAAGGTGGGCACCTAAAAAGGATGTCGTAAAACAGGGCTTAATAACATCACGAATGAAGTATCAATCTTAATTTTTGGTTGTTCAGCCTTTTGCAACCCCAAATATACTACGGCTGTGCGATTGATTTGGGTTGTTCGATTGATGATTTCTACGGCTAATAAACCAACTGATATTGTTTTGTTGTGAAATAAAAACATCGTGCGCATGGTTGATAAGCCGCACCGACAAGTTCAAGCGAACAAGTCTGCATGCATATCTAAGTTTATCGAGAAACAAACAAGAATCTTTACAATATCAAAGAAGTAAACTACAAAAAGATAAATTTGGTTGGGGGCACTCAAAAAACATGTAATTGACCGCGACACACCACCAGCACCGATATTGGTTGAGTATCTTAACAATTTTAGGACAAATTATTGTGTACCACACTGTAACTCTCTCCTAATTGCTCGCAAAAAAACTCTCTCCTAATTATAGAGATATTGTGCTTGAGTATGGTAATAGGTAGATGTTGGAACTCGTTACCCAGCGCACCCAGAAGGTACTAGAGTATGTCGTCACTGAGCGCTTGGCTGGCCGTGTGGTCACCAACACCACGGCGGCGTGCTGCTGGGCGGCGAAGGTCCTGGCAACTACCAGGCCGCAGAAGCGCCAGGCCCGGCCGCCGCCGTCCCTGAGAGTCCTCCGTTCCGACAAGGCTGCAGAGGAGATGGCGAAGCCGTCCGTCAAGTGGGTGGGGAGGGAAGAGGAAGCGCCGGATGCCGCCGCCGCCCAGATCGGAAAGGATGAAGGCGGACGAGAGTTGAAGCAAGAATCAAGTTGAAACAACTCTGCCTTAATTAAGGCGCGAATCAAATGTAAATGTACAGTAAGGATTGAGTATTTTAGGATGGAAAGGAATATTATGTTAAATAATAAAGTGAAAAACAGGTTTTTTTTAGTTGGAATGAAAACAGGTTTGCTTTTTTTTTTTTTTTGAGGGGGATGAAAACAGGTTTGCTGTCGAGAGAAGAAAAGAACAGAAAGCAAACAGCCCAGCCCAGAACTCGGACTCGGAGTGGAGGAGCGTAGACGTGTTCGAGTTGGATGAGTTCCAGAGATACGGCCCAGCCCACCGCTATTTTTTTTATTATAAATATAGAAAACAGGTTTCAGAAAGGCTCGATACGCGACGGGGATTTCCCTATGGCGAAGAGACTGGATTTGCTGCCGCAGCGGGTCGTCGAGGAGGCGGCGGCGGACATGGAGGCGGAGGCGGAGGAGGAGATGTGGGAGCTCGCTTGTCAGCGCACCCAGAAGGCGGTGGAGCTGTTCGTCACCGAGCGCTTGGCTGGCCGCGTCGTCACCGACACCACGGCGGCGAGCTGCTGGGCGGCGAAGGTCCTGTCAACTGCCGGGCCGCAGAAGCGCCAGGCCAGGCTGCCGCCGTCCCTGAGAGTCCTCCGTTCCGACAAGGTAAAAGAGGAGATGGCGCGGAGGGAAGATTCCCAAGCGCCGGATGCCACCGCCGACGCCGCCCAGATCGGAGAGGATGAAGACGGACGAGAAGCTGCCGCCGCCTCCTTCACAGATGGCTGCAGCATTCGCGTCGTCACAATCCCAACTCGGGACGCCTGATCATTGCTCCAGAGCAACTTATTTACTATATGGATTGTCAGAAATTCGCAGCGCATTGCGCCTCTACGTGCATCTCGATAATTTTGAATGAAAAATTGTAACCGCTTGTTGTGCTTATATATGCATTTTACATGTGTTACATCTCTGAAGCAAACTTCGATCAATTATCAGAAATACTATCGCATCTAAACAATACTCCTAAAGTTGTGGATGGGATGCCCTCTCACAAAATTACTGTTCCACGTACAGTGCCTGAGCGCCTCACAGAATCCTGTTCATTACTGTTCCAAGTACAGTACCCAGCTCCCAACCGTCCGATCCTCCACCCCGAAAGCAGCACCGTCCACGTCTCCCCCACCATCCAGCTCCTCCTGCTCAGCCATAAAGGTAGCATCCCCGCTCTCGCTTCTAGAGCCTTTCCGAAAGGAAACCTCTCCTTCGGCCTCCTCCCCAAGCCCAATAATTACTTGGGCATTTAGTTTGCATATTTTGAGGACTGTAGCCGGATTCTGATAAGCACGATACATCTCTATATTCCTCCATGTATTCTTTTGGAAAAATAAACATGATTTCATTGAATTATGTGCATTTCAACAAATGGAATGAATCACTAAGAAATTGCATGGCTACTGTATATCCAGACCTAAAGGTAATAAACTGCTCTTCTGTCTGTGGCCATGGCCTCTTTCTCGGCAGTTTTTCTCCCGGTCTATCGTAATGCTGAACCCGAGGTTAATAAACTCCCTAATGCAGGTATATATGTCCACACAATTCGTTCATTTTGTACGTATTTCTTACTTACCTCAAAATCCTCTGTTTGCCCTTCTATCTCTGTGATTCATTATCTGATTCCGGAAAAAAAGAAACAATATCCAGTAGCAATAAGTGAAGCTTCTCTTTCTCTATACATTGTTGCAAAAGGAACAATGTATCAAGTTGTTTGTTCTAACTTTCAATGGGAACCAAATTGTTTAATTCTATGTTCAAATTGTTTCAGCACATGGATTGACTGCAACAGATGACTGCCACAGGATTAATGGTGCTCCATCGAACATATACCGTCCCTTCAGCAAGTGGGATGCGATAATGCAATTTATATCTGCTGATTAGATCCTATCAGATTTGAATCAGATTATTGTCACTATTGATAAGTGATGCAATTTATAGTTTCACCATACAATGCCCCAATTTTAAAGCCTCCTCTGCTGTGCCCGCTTTGCAACGCTGGGGTTTCTGCTAGTATATGATATATATGTACTCCAGCATCTTACATGTGTCACATCTCTGAAGCAAACTTCTATCAGTTATTGCATGAAACATTGTAACCGCTTATATGCATCTTACATTTGTTACATGTACTATTGCATGAAACATTGTAACCGCTTATATGCATCTTACATTTGTTACATCTCTGTTCTCTGGACAAAACTTTGGTAAGTCATATACTTATACAACAGCCAGTATATTACTATTACGCACGGGCGTGTAACTGTATCATCTTTAGGCGACATACTATCAAAACTTTATCTTTCAGTACGCTCTTCTCCGTTAGTCAGGGAATGGAGCTGTTGCAAGTGGAAGCATCAATTTCGGGAGCCTCTGGCCCTTTGCCTTGCAAGCAGCAAAAAAATGATCCTGGCATATGTCCATAACAGCAACAATCAGGTTGATACAACTCTGCCAAAATTAGACATAAATCAAAAGTACAGTAATAAGGATGTGAGATATCTTAATCCAAAATATTGATGATCGTTAAGGTAGTCTTGATCTTGACAGACAGGGCAAAAACTACAACTCTTCCTTCTCTCTCTCTCTTCTCTAATAATGTACAAAAAAAGACAGCAGATAGAAATTTCCAACAAATGACCTAGCCATGCTTCTATAAGGGGGAAGCAACTTTTCTTTGCTCTGTGGAACCAAAGCAAGAAACTCTTTTTTTTAACTCTTGACAAAGGAGATTTTTTAAAAAACTAGAGAAGGGTTTTGTTGTTTCAATATCACGGCAATCCTCATTTGCCACATACTCCAGCACATTAAGGTATGCAAACGGCAAGCGATTTGGGGATCAGTCGGCTAATTGTTGAAACAGATGCTCAAGAAGTTGTTAGCGCTCTGGAATCAACAAAGTATGATAATTCGGTCTTCGGCCATCTTATTGAGGAGATCAAGTTTCAATCTAGAGTAAACTTTGTTAGTTTCAGTTGTGTTCATGTTAGTAGAGTCTGTAATGAAGCCGCCCATGGGTTGGCAAAGTTGGGGTATATATGTTACGAAGGCGAAGGAATCATTGTTGATTCAATCCACGATGACATAGCTGTAATAGTTGCTAACGATCTATTAGCTATTGAGTAATGAGAATCCCAAGTTCAAAAAAAAAGGTTATCACTTCCATAAAGAAAGGCACTGCTAATTTCCGCTTCAGACTCTATAGTGACTGAAAAGGCTCCACATTCATCTCTATGTTAATTCCTATCAGATCCCAACAATCTTTAGCAAAGGGGCAGTAAAGGAGATGGTGTTGTACAGTTCCTTCACAATTTTTGTGCACAGACAATACAAAGCTTGCACATGGATTGACTGCAACAGATGACTGCCACAGGATTAATGGTGCTCCATCGAACATATACCGTCCCTTCAGCAAGTGGGATGCGATAATGCAATTTATATCTGCTGATTAGATCCTATCAGATTTGAATCAGATTATTGTCACTATTGATAAGTGATGCAATTTATAGTTTCACCATACAATGCCCCAATTTTAAAGCCTCCTCTGCTGTGCCCGCTGCAACGCGCGGGGTTTCTGCTAGTATATGATATATATGTACTCCAGCATCTTACATGTGTCACATCTCTGAAGCAAACTTCTATCAGTTATTGCATGAAACATTGTAACCGCTTATATGCATCTTACATTTGTTACATGTACTATTGCATGAAACATTGTAACCGCTTATATGCATCTTACATTTGTTACATCTCTGTTCTCTGGACAAAACTTTGGTAAGTCATATACTTATACAACAGCCAGTATATTACTATTACGCACGGGCGTGTAACTGTATCATCTTTAGGCGACATACTATCAAAACTTTATCTTTCAGTACGCTCTTCTCCGTTAGTCAGGGAATGGAGCTGTTGCAAGTGGAAGCATCAATTTCGGGAGCCTCTGGCCCTTTGCCTTGCAAGCAGCAAAAAAATGATCCTGGCATATGTCCATAACAGCAACAATCAGGTTGATACAACTCTGCCAAAATTAGACATAAATCAAAAGTACAGTAATAAGGATGTGAGATATCTTAATCCAAAATATTGATGATCGTTAAGGTAGTCTTGATCTTGACAGACAGGGCAAAAACTACAACTCTTCCTTCTCTCTCTCTCTTCTCTAATAATGTACAAAAAAAAAGACAGCAGATAGAAATTTCCAACAAATGACCTAGCCATGCTTCTATAAGGGGGGAAGCAACTTTTCTTTGCTCTGTGGAACCAAAGCAAGAAACTCTTTTTTTTTAACTCTTGACAAAGGAGATTTTTTTAAAAAACTAGAGAAGGGTTTTGTTGTTTCAATATCACGGCAATCCTCATTTGCCACATACTCCAGCACATTAAGGTATGCAAACGGCAAGCGATTTGGGGATCAGTCGGCTAATTGTTGAAACAGATGCTCAAGAAGTTGTTAGCGCTCTGGAATCAACAAAGTATGATAATTCGGTCTTCGGCCATCTTATTGAGGAGATCAAGTTTCAATCTAGAGTAAACTTTGTTAGTTTCAGTTGTGTTCATGTTAGTAGAGTCTGTAATGAAGCCGCCCATGGGTTGGCAAAGTTGGGGTATATATGTTCTGAAGGCGAAGGAATCATTGTTGATTCAATCCCTGATGACATAGCTGTAATAGTTGCTAACGATCTATTAGCTATTGAGTAATGAGAATCCCAAGTTCAAAAAAAAAAGGTTATCACTTCCATAAAGAAAGGCACTGCTAATTTCCGCTTCAGACTCTATAGTGACTGAAAAGGCTCCACATTCATCTCTATGTTAATTCCTATCAGATCCCAACAATCTTTAGCAAAGGGGCAGTAAAGGAGATGGTGTTGTACAGTTCCTTCACAATTTTTGTGCACAGACAATACAAAGCTTTCCAGAAACATTGATTTTCAAGATATTTCTTGATTTAACCTGTCCTTTAGGTTTAGCCAGAAGAAGGAAAAAAAGTATCTGACAACTTTTGAGTACAAAATCGGCTTGAATTGAAGCAAACATAGAGACAGAGTGCACTTGAACTAAAAAAAATGAAACAAAAAGTGCACTATTCTTCAAAACTACCATGGCCCTTTTCTGTAAACTGGCATGTTATATGTGCATGGAGTAGCTAATTTGAACTTGATTATGATGCAATAATAGGGAAGTTCTGAGACAAACATATATGCATTTATAATTAAGAAAAACCTATCAAATTAGATGCTTTTTTGGAGCTATCGAGCCATGGCCTGAGTAAGGAAATCTATAACTATAATATTAGGAAGTCTTGCATTTTTTTCAAATTCAACGGCTGCTTCTCATGCAACAGGTTTCAAAAGAAAAGGGGCAAAAAAAAATTGATTGACAATACATTTTCTAGAATTTTTTTAAAAAAAAACTTTCCTAGGGGACTTAAACTCATGGGTCATGGCATTCAAATAATCACCCCAAATCTGCCCTGAGCCTGATGTACAAACACTGAACCCCACAACTAAACTATCTAGAAAGACTACATGCAAAATAAGCATAGTCTCCCTCCAAGAGGGAGTAAACTACCCATCCAACATCTGAGCTTAGCCTCTCCATTATGTTTCAGTAGGTTTCGTGTCATCGCTTTTTTTAGAAAACTGAACAGCACGTCAACGCGAACCATATCCAAAGCCCATGATTGGATAGACGGTAGGGTCAATTGTACAGAATAACAAGACCTCATATATAGGAAACAATGAATAAAGGAAAACATAATTTAGTTACTTATATCAAGCAACTTGAAACACTACCAAACAAACCTAATCTTCCAAAGAATAATAAAACTAGTAGGGAAGAGATCTTATATACTAACTGAACTGAATAATATTAAATCATCTCCTCTAATCAATTTTATCATCCTTATTCACGAATCCACATAGCTTTTAAAATCTGGGGACAAGGGATGAAAAACATCCAAAATAAGAACAAAGGAGTTCAATTTCATACTTCATACCTACAGAAATGCAGGGTGGAGCTCGATCCGGCAATCCTTGAGTTTGGATGCAAATGTTAAAACAGCATTACCCAATTCGTACTCAACATCATCACTGTGACAACTGCATAGCACAAATTCAACGAGACTTGTTTTGACGCATTGCACTGTTGAAAGCAACCTGTGCCAATCAATATTGCAAACAATCCGGTCCAGTTTGACCGCACTAAGCATGTGGAGATTGATCGGTTCTTCATCAAGGAGAAGCTAGATAGTGGGGTCCTAAAGTTAGAGTATGTAAAATCGCGTGCCCAATTAGCAGACTATTTTACAAAGAGGTTAAGACCTAGTGAAGTTGAGTTGAACTATAGCAAGATGGGCATGTTAGATATCTTTAGCCCATCTTGAGAGGGAGTGTTGGTGTAAATAAGCAAATATAAGAGGGCCTATATATAAACCTATGAAGATAAGAATAGAGAGTGTGGGCAGGGCGATTCAGCCTGCCAGAAGCTTCCCTAAACTACTCCCAAAGCTATGCCAGATTAGCCTGGGCATTCGGTTTTAACCGACAATTCGGTTCAGTTTATTCGGTTTGCAAAAACTTTGGTTTCTAGAAACTCAGCACTGATCGGTTTGTCAGAAAATCAGAAACCGACAACCGGTGCAAGCAGAGACAGTTCGAAGTCAACGACCACGATGCACCGTTGCCATGCTTGTGCCGCTCCGCCGTCGTCCTGCCAACCTCATCCCCCGCGCGTCAGGTGTTCCTGGCTGCGGCCGTGTCGACGCCTCCATCCCACGCGAGTCCAGCGACCGGCGTCAGCCGCGTGGTCACGCCGGCGTCCGAGATCCACAGTTGCGCGCCCATGTCGCTGGCGTGCTGCCACCGCCTCCGACCTCCATCCCCATCTGCGTCGCACCGTCGCCGATTGCCGCTAGGCTGCTACCGCCGCTGCTAGGTGTGGGCGCCTCCGTGGCTCCAGTATCGATCTATCAGATAGGGTTGGAGGTCGACGAGTGGTAGTGCGTGGTTGTGTGCTAATTCGGTGCAGGCATGCGGCAAGCTGGGCTATTCCACACTCATATGACATGCAGATTAACGTGATGGGCCTTATTGGGCCGGGATGCCGCATGCTTCAGGCTGCAGTCATGCGCATGCTGCTGCGTTCTGCAGTTTCGCGGCTGCTGAACACATCGGTTGTTCGGTACTTCGGTTCAGTTGCAGCTACAAACCGAAGCCAAAGCCGAACACCGAAGTGCACAGATCCTGAAACTGAAGCCGAAACCAAAAACCGAAAAAACCGAGATTTCGGTTCGGTTCAGTGCGATTCGGTTCGAGTTTCGGTTTAAATGTGCCCAGGCTAAATGCCAAACCTACATTTTTCAATCTCTAGGCAAATAAAAGCCCTTGGTTTCCGCACCAGTTTTCTGATTTAATACCTAATATGGTGCAATAATTTGCTATATAAGTCAGCACATAGAAAGGATAACAGGATGGAAGTCTTTAGAGCATGATAATATTATCAGTACCTTAATGTGATATCCACAGAGTTCAACCGTCTGCTGGTTCAGAAATATTGCACTAATCACCCGCAGCTTTGGAATTCCACGAAGTTGAAGGTGGGATCTTTGGTCATAACTCCTGCCAGGTTCTTGGAAAAAGTATGAGAGATTTGGCGTCCCACTCAGACAGAGGATGTCAATGTTGCAGTCCCACATAGTCAAACTTCTTAAGGTATCTGACCGAATACTGAGAATAGGAAGATTAACATATCCAAGGGACAGATTCAATAGCTTGCAGTTGAGTAGTATAGAACCAAGATCAGAGCTCTCAAACACGCAATGGGACAGCCCCAACTCTGTCAGATATGGGAAAGCAAGGTTATCTGCTATTCTTGGAAATGCGAAGAAGCATATCTGAATTTTCTGAAGCAATTTGCAGTGAGCAAGGTTACTAGGCAACCAATCCATCAGTTTCCTGGGCCATCTTCCACATATGATTATCTCTTTGGTATTCTTGTTGATCAGTTTGTGTATCCAGACTCTCCACTGAAGGCTGTTCTGCTCTTTCCACGAGCTGGAATCAACACGGAAGACATCAACAGGTCCAGGATGCAGATCAAGAATTCTGGAGATTTTCTTTGCCAAGCTTATTGTCAGTACCTCTCCATTCAGCATACGTTCTCTGTCATTGTCAGAAGCCAACTGTATATCATGCAGTACGAGAGGCATTCCCTGCCAAACAGCCAACCATCTCCTCGAAAACAAGTAACCTAGCCTAAAAATATCCATGATAGGCAGCTGCCTGAAAATCAGAGAGATAGCCTCCTCGGGCAAAGCTTTGGGCACCTGAGACCTGAACCGGGCAAAAGCCATGCCGCTCGATTCGGTAGCTGCGGCCTCTGAAGATAAAGCGCCAACTCCGCTGACGCTGATGGTGGACCCGGCATCGCCCTCGGAGAGGGCCGCGAGAGATGCCGCCGTGAAGGACCTGCCGAGCACCGGGGAGAGAGAGCTGAGCACGCTTGTATGGGATGAAGGCATGGAAGTAGCACAGTATTCGAAGTCGAAGGGGAGCGAACCTCGTCCCACGTGTCCCCGTCCGCCTCCGCGTCGAGGGGAGAAGGAGAGGAGGCGATGCCGGTGCCGGCGGGAACCCGTCCGGGTCCCGAGCCCGACGAGGCAGAGGTTGCCGAAGCGGAGACGTAGCCTGGTAGGAGGGCTTCCGCGCCTGGTGCGGAGCCGACAGAGCCGCAGGCCGGTGAGGAAGCGGCCGCAACAGCGCGGCGGAGGAAGATCTTGGTCGTGTCAGGTACCGCAGGCAGAGACACGCTCTCGAACCTCGCGCGGGTCCTCCTGCTGCTCCTCCTCCACCCCCATAGCAAAACCGAAATCCAGCGGGCGATTTGGTTGTCGCTGACGCCGGTCAACCGCCGACCTGCTGTTGATTCGGTTTGGTCCGCCCGGGGAAGACGACGGAGAGCGGCGGTGGGTTCGACTTCGATTTGGGGAGCGCTGCATTTCCAGCTGTCTTCCTAGTAGCAAGGCAAACGGGCCTGTGTCGGGCTCCCATCTGGTAGGAATGCAAATTGGGCCCATTTTTGTTCCAAACGGCTACCTGAAAATACAACACAACCTTATTCTTTTCGAAACCAAGCATACTAGCAAATACTCTCTAGGCTCTATGGACAAGTCATCTGATACCTCGACGGTGTCCTGTCTTATCTCGATAGTTCCTGTAGCAAAATTTGTCAACAAAGGAAACTAGGATAGACCCAGGTGTGGGACAATCTCATTCTAAAAATAGGGACACATGATTTGATACAGATTTATCATTACTCGCTCTGTTCCACCGTTCTTGAATTATAATTCATTTGGACTTATAGTTTCGAACGGTGGGAATTGCAAAACAATAAGCGAGAGAAATCATTCATGTCCATAACAGACAAAACTGACATTAATGGAAACCTCTTTTTTTTTCCTTTCAGGGTAAGGTATCCTGTATTCATCATCCATTTTAGACAAGCACAAAACCATACAAAATTCCCAACACTTCAGCTAGATAAGACAACATCGTACCACCACTCTTCCATATTGATCCATCTGCTACTCTCGTTTGCAAATGCAAGTCCAGAACCATGCAAGGCCTTCATTTTCGTACTTGTACCCAGTCAGTCAGCGAGCATTCCAAAGCTCAACAGTCATTTGGTCAGGGAGTGTGCGCTTGGACAGGGATGCCACAATCCTTCACCCAGTTTCATCATTTGTGGTAAACTTCTATTGGGCGGTTGAAACCACTGACAGTGCCCACCAATTTGTCCGCAATCAACTCTACTGACCTAAATCCGATCTGGCAAGACAAACACCAAATTGCTTAGTGAAATTCTGCCGAAATGGTCGATAAAGAAACTGAGTTGGTAGCTAAAATCAAATACCTTGTCTAGAAGAATCTCCCGAAATGTCTCTGGGTATATACAGATGGTCTTGAAGTTCTCTTTGGCAACCTGAGTAAAGATTGGGAAAAGGGAGTAAGAGTTGCAAGTTTATTATGCTCGAGGGAAATTTACAACATGAAAGAATCAAGCATCTGTATTAAGTTTGGGGAGGATTGTGATCATTTATGGTATGTTCACTTGAGCTTAGGATCAGGAGTGCAGCAGATAAGAACAAAGACATGTCAATGGAACACAAACAACTTCCTTCCAAGGAAAACTATTATTACACGTTCTAATGCAGCGTAAAGAAAAATTTCAAGAAGGGTTAACTAGTTATCATCTGAATAAGCAGAACTAACCTCTGAAACTAATCTGTTATTCTTGTATGAACTCCATGGTTGAGGCTCCATGATAAAAACACCTCCCTGCAAAATTACATATAGCGAAAATATGCATTTTATCCTCTTACCATCTATGTGAAATTTAGAAAAGACCAGCAAACAGAGAGACATAGGTACCGGTCTTAGAAGCCTCCAGATCTTCACAAATAATGTAACTAGGCCATCGTCGCCCCAGTTCAGGTGGATCCATTTTGTCACACTCAAACTACATAGAACATATTAAAAATAAGCTAGTGACACTGTGGGAAAGAACAGTACAAAGAAGACTTCAATTCTTGAGAGATCTCTATCCTTAATCTGTAACTTACCAGAGTATGGTGTCATACTGTTCTGAACATCCATCCATACTCTCTACAAAATTTTCAGGTCGAAAAGAGACAATTTTAAAAAGATCTTGGTGTTTGTTCCCATTCGATAACTCAGACGCCACTTCTCCTAGAGAGCTCTGAGAAGTAGAATCTGACAATTCCTGAGCTTTAACATTTTTTGTAGCCACCTTATCCTGCCGCATTATCCTTCGTAGGTTCCACTTAGCAGTCTCAATCAAACCTAACAGGGAAAGACAGAAATGAATTAGATTCAAGTAATATTCAACGACATAACATGAGAGGAGATTCAACACGCAACAGGAGTTTATTAGGGGGAACTAGAAACCTGAGTCAATATCAACTCCAAGAATTCTTCGACAATTAAATTTCATGGCTGCACGAGATTAAGAAAACAAATGTGAGAAACTCATGATCTCATCTTGGGATTGAGACATTTGTCTACAAGAACTACATAGCACATATAACTATAAGAATGCCATATAAGAATTTAGTGAATGAGATCAAGAGATTATCCCCAAGAGTCAAAAGATTACCTAAGCCAATCGTTACCAAACCCTGGTTGCATCCAATGTCGAGACAATCCTTGTTTTCAAACCATTGTTTCTTGAACGCCTCAAGGCGAGGATCTTCACCAACATCACGGTCAATCTGTAGAATTATTGAAGTTATAATTTATCAGCTGGAAATGTGAAAACCCCCTCCCACCCTAATAACACTAGGCATGCTATACGGAATAAATATTGGAAAATCCAAGGTAAGGAGCTACATGTAAGGTGTCATTTGGTTCACGAACAGCAATGGCAACTCAAAGGGAATGGAACAACAACAGCCAATGGGAATGGAGCATTTGATTAATTGTTTTGTTTGGTTGAGCCCACAGGCACCCAAATGGAAGGGGAACAGATTTCTGAAGGGGTGGCATCTGTTGCCCTGGCAATCTGGCATCAGCTTACATCCAACATCAGACAAACAAGAAAATAACGTGATTGGTTGGTACTGTAATCGAGTCACGCTGTAAAACGAGCGAACCAAACAACACCTAAGAGCTCATCTACTCCATCACTGCCCACTAGTCCGGCCAGCAACACCGAGGCCACAGGCCAGTACCAGTGCTTTCATCCCCGTGAACCGAAATACCCAAATCCCTAGTCACGCACTCAGGGATGCAAGTTTAGCTTTCTCTCGGTCAGGGATCAATCCAAGACAATCCAACTGAACCGAAACACCCAAACCCCCACGAACGCCTGAACCTACTGTGAGGCATATCGTCGAACACCTGGCGACCACGCGTGAACACTGACTGGACAGCAGCAATTCCGGGGGAAAAGCACAGACGGAGTCGGTTTCGCGCTCACCCGGTAGCCGTAGTAGTTCTTGTAGTTGCCGTAGATGAAGACCTCCTTCTTCTTCTTCCGCTTCTCCCAGCCGCCGCCGCCGCCGCCTGCGCCGCCCTGGCCTCCCTCTCCCTGTTCGCTGCTCCGCTTCCGGTTGGCCTCTCCTTTACTCCCCTTTGCCGCGGCGGGCCGCGCGCCCACCGGCTCCGTAGAGGTCGCCATGCTCCGAGAAGGGGTGTGTTCCCTCGCCGCGGCGGCCGCGCTCTGGCTGAATTCAGGGGAGCGGCAAGACGGCGGTGGAAACCCTCGCGCTCGCGGGCTTTTGCGTTGCCGACTTCCCGCTTGCGGCGCCGGGTTGAGTTGAGAGAAAGGACCAGCAGGTCTGTCTGTGGCGGTGCTGGGCGGTTTGGGCCGTGGCCCGTGGGCCGTGGGGCGACAAGGCCCGGCCCTGGCCGAGTGGTCTGGGAAAACTCATTATTTACCTGTCCGGTTTTCTTTTTTCCTTCTCATCTCATCAAAACTTTAAAATTCGACATCTACCCTCTACTCTAAAAAATGATTAAATTATTTCCTCTATAATCCGGATCTATATATACTATATAGTTCATACCCACTAAGCAATAAATGTTAGCTAAAGCTCGCCTCTCATGCTTCCACGTCACCACTCTTCTCCAGCCATCCGATCCTTATCAAGTTCAATTTTCCATCGTCAGATGTATATCTACATCTCCACCCAGCAGCCCCTGCACGTAAGTACACCTACGGCTCCCTTCCTTCAACTTCTTTTCCACCACACGCATGCAGTCTTGGCCCACTTCCACCCTCTCAGCTCCATCCCTTCAGTTTCTTCCCGTGGACAAACAGCCTAACACAACAATTAGTGCACCGCATTTTAAGTTCATGTGCAGCATGTTTGTGGACGTGCTGATAGTAAATGGCCGAATGCTTTGTCTTCTGACTCTTCGCGAGGTTTTTATATGTCATCAGAGGTTCTTCTCAAAAACAAAAAAAAAATGTCATCAGAGGTCCGTAGGCCGGATTCAGAAGAGCGGAGCAGCAGCCTGCAAGGAGGTGGACGACGACCGTGAGTGGTGGCAACTGGCAACTATGCAGGAAGATGATGGCGCACTACTGGCCTCGGCGTCGTTGTCATCGTCATCCATCTTCAGCAATGGCAGCTTCTCCTGGGCCGCCACCGCCGATGATCCTACTGCTTCTGGTTGTACGCGTCCGGCGCCGCTTCTGACCTTTTTGTGGCTGGTGTTGTTCCCTCACCACCTCAAGAACACAGCCCATGGGCCAAGACGGCGGACGGCAGAAATGTGCTACTGCTTTCATGTGCAAACTGCTCGTGGTCGAACGAGATGATTATGATGTTAACATCAGAATGTCTCATCCCATGATCCATCGTCCATCCCATTATCCTGACTGTAAGTGCTATGATCCATCGTCCATCCCATGATCAGAGCTAGATCCTCTTAGAGATACAAGGATTGCTGTATGTTATAATAGAATTGAAACAAAAAAATTCAGTAGTGGTGTTCGAGCTCTAGCTTAAGTAGCCATGAAGATACAACATGCGAAGTAGCTGTCCGGGTCCGGCGCTCGCTCTTGCTCCTCTCTCTCTCTCTCTGGTTGCTGTCGCTGCTACTCTACACGGTTTTAAGTATTACTCCCTCAGTCTCTAAATACATGTCTCTAAAAACCGTGTTTCCCTCACAAACACGTTTCCCGGGCGACATGTATTTAGAGACGGAGGGAGTAGTTTACATGATATACGTATATGAACACTGCTATATTGTCTCTTTTTTGTTTGGCTTTTCTACCAAGCCACCCGTGTTCAATGCTCATAGTTTATACGTATGTCCAGTATGATGAATTTGGTCCCAATCATTCACAGATTAAATTGGTAACTTCATATATCATCAGGAATATCTAATTCACATCTTTTCTCCATTCAACTCCAAATAAATTCCCTAAAGTGTAATCTCAAACTCCCGCAGCAACGCGCGGGGAATTCAGCTAGTTAGAAGGGTTTTCAAGGTAGTTTTATATTTTTCATTAATGGAAGTCTATATAAATACTTCATATGGATTTTTAAAACATGACAACCTTCATAAGCTTCTAGAGATTCTAAGAAAAATCCTATAAATAATGAGACGTGATAAACTCAAATAGAACATTTATATATTGCGAAAATATCTATATAAGCTTTGAAAAAAATATTTTCACCTAGGAAACTATGAAAACATTAATGAATATCCAAAATGGAAATTTCCTAAAAAATTCAAAATAATGTCTAAATGCTTTTTAGGAACTTTCCATAGCACAAATGCAAGATGCACTTAATACTAAATGCATTCATCCTACTTGCATATCATGGTTTTGTTAAGGAAAGTTTTGAAGAGGTTTAGACATCAGTAAAATGGTTTTGGAATTTTACATATTTTATAGATATTTTCTCTTGAGAAAAATCTGGTTTTCGAAGTATTTAGAGATAATTTCACAAGATCTAGATATTTTCTTTGGGTTCATTATTCAGCTACTAGTTGTTTGTTTTACTAGAAGATCTGCAGCTGCAACAGCCTTTCCGGCAACCTATTAGCAGGTGGATCAAATAGCCTTGCTAATAATTAGATAGCTAATGGTTAGCAACAGAGCATCTCCAACAACTCCTAAAATTCACTTGGTAAATCTTGTGTTATAGCAACTTGGTATATTATTTCCCAAGTGAAAAAAATATCTCTCTCCAACAACTCCTTATTCCCACTTGGTAAATCCCGTAATAACTACTTTGCAGATTAGTCCGGAAAAGAAAATCTATCATGTAAAAAGTCCCTACTAGAATGTATCTAAAACTCTCTATGTCTAGTAATTTTTTAAAAAAGTCCAGAAAAGAAAATCTATCATAGGCTGAGTCCCTGCGGCGGCACGGCGACGGAGCGGCGCGCGGCGGAGCTGCGCGCGTTGGCGCGGCGCACGGCGGCGGCGCAGCGAGCGGCGGCGGAACAGCGGCGCGCGTGCGGAGCAGCGTGCGACACGGCCGTGCAATGGAGTACGCAGTGCCTCCGTGCGCATAAAGATACGCGCGCGGACGGGCTTTTTTCCCAAGTTGCTATTTTACCAAGTTGATATACCAAGTTATTGGAGATGAGATTTTGTGTTTTTGGCAAAAAAAAAAATATAGAATAGCAAGTTGATATTGGAAGTTGTTGGCTCTAAGCTATTTGTTAGGTAACTATTAATACTAGCGAATTCAAACATGCCCTAAACTATTAGTTGGAGAGTCGCTAACTATTAATTTCACAAATATGTTTGGAGGTTGCTGGCAAGTGCTGCTAATAATTGCCAACAACTTATTAGCAATATAGATCATTGGTAGGTGTGGATCCAAATAGCTAGCAAATATATATAATTAGCGAGCTATTAGTACCGGTGGATCCAAAGTATTCTGAGTGGGGGTTTAGTTTTCAAATTCAAAGAGACCAAGCCTCACATATGTGTTGAAAACAGTGCATGTATAAAAACCCATTTTATCTCATAAAACTTTGATCATTTCTCTTTTTATTTATACTATGCTATATGTCACTATACTTGCTTAAGTTTGTAGCTTATAACGTGTGCATTTAACTTTCATTAAACTTCCGTGTCCTGGCAAGCAGTAGATCCTGAAACCTGGATGCACCTTTTTTAATGACTTTTGCGCACGTGCACGCCAGGCGCACAAAGGCACATGTCACGCAATCCAATCCAACCGTATTCCTATTCGACTACAGGTACATAACCGACACAAACTAAACCTCGTACCGCACGCACCGTTAATAACGCATGCGATTGCGGCCGCCGCTGCCACGAATAGAAAAGGGCATAGCAGGTGCACCGTGCACGGCCGGGCACCGCCGCGAGGCTCGCGGCGAACCGAACGAGAGCTTCTGACCCGCAGCGACAACAAGCGAAACCGAGCCCAGCGTCGTCGTCGCCGCGCACGCACGCGAGGCGAGGTGGCCGTGGCTTAGCCCCGCCGGACCCATATCCATGGGGGGCTGCTACTCCGCCTTCGCCTGCTCGCGGAAGCTGCGCGGCCGCATCTCCTTCGTCCTCCCCGTCACCGACCGCGACGTCCGCGACGACCGCTCCAGCGACACCGCCAGCTCCGTCGCCTCGTCCCCGTCCCCGTCCCCGCGCAAGAACGACGACGCCGGGCCGCTCGTGGTCCGGACCACCGCGGCCGAGTTCGCGCGCCGCTACGTGCTCGGCCGCGAGCTGGGCCGCGGCGAGTTCGGCGTCACGCGCCGCTGCAAGGACGCCGCCACGGGCGAGGCGCTCGCGTGCAAGACCATCCGCAGGCCCCGCCGGCCACGCCACGGGGGAGGCGCCGGCATCCGCCGCCATGGGGCCGGGAACGGTCCCGGTCCCCATAGCGGCGCCCCCGGAGCGGAAGCCGGGCAGCAGCAGGACGCGGCGGCGGCGGCGCACGCGGCGGACGTGCAGCGGGAGGTGGCCATCATGCGGCGCATGTCGTCCCGGGGCGGCGGCGCCGTGGTGCGGCTCCGCGAGGCGTGCTTCGAGGAGTCGTCGGCCTCCGGCGGCGGCGGCGGCGGGGGCGCGGTGCACCTGGTGATGGAGCTGTGCGAGGGCGGGGAGCTGTTCGACCGCATCGTGGCGCGGGGCCACTACTCGGAGCGGGCCGCGGCGGGCGTGTTCGGGACCATCGTGGACGTGGTGCAGCTGTGCCACTCCAGCGGGGTCATCCACCGGGACCTCAAGCCGGAGAACTTTTGTTCGCCAACAAGGCGGAGGACTCCCCGCTCAAGGTGATCGACTTCGGCCTCTCCGTCTTCTTCAGCCCCGGCGACCGGTTCACGGAGGTGGTGGGCAGCGCCTACTACATGGCGCCCGAGGTGCTGAAGCGCAACTACGGGCCGGAGGTGGACGTCTGGAGCGCCGGCGTCATCCTCTACATCCTCCTGTGCGGCGTCCCGCCGTTCTGGGGCGACAACGACGAGAAGATCGCGCAGGCGGTGCTCCGCGGCGTCATCGACTTCAACCGGGAGCCGTGGCCGCGGGTGTCCGCCAACGCAAGGACCTCATCCGCCGCATGCTGGACCCCGACCCCTCCACGCGGCTCACGGCGAGGCAGGTGCTCGAGCACCCGTGGCTGAAGAACGCGGCCACGGCGCCGAACGTGTCGCTGGGGGAGGCGGTGCGATCGCGGCTGCAGCAGTTCTCGGCGATGAACAAGTTCAAGAAGAAGGCGCTGGGGGTGGTGGCGCGGAACCTGCCCGTGGAGGAGCTGGACAAGTACGTGCAGATGTTCCACCTCATGGACAAGGACCACAACGGGAGCCTGACGCTGGAGGAGCTCACGGAGGGCCTGCGCATCAACGGGCAGCCGGTGCCGGAGTCGGAGATCCGGATGCTGCTGGAGGCGGCGGACACGGACGGCAACGGCACGCTGGACTGCGACGAGTTCGTCACCGTGTCGCTGCACCTCAAGAAGATGAGCAACGACGAGTACCTGGCGTCGGCGTTCCGCTACTTCGACAAGGACGGCAGCGGCTTCATCGAGCCCGAGGAGCTCAAGGCGGAGCTGGGGCCTAATGATCAGGCCATCCTCGACATCATCCGCGACGTGGACACGGACCGGGACGGCCGCATCAGCTACCAGGAGTTCGAGCTCATGATGAAGAACGGCACCGACTGGAGGAACGGATCCCGGCGGTACTCCAGGGCCAACTTCAGCAGCCTCAGCCGGAAGCTCTGCAAGGACTCGTCGTGATGATCGCGCGATTCTGCAAGGACATCTCTAGCCACCAGCATCTACGATCCACACGGGCTCGGCGGCGCTTGCCACTGATTGAGTGGCAGGAACCGTGAAAAATTTTATCCTGTTCGCCTATCCTTGCAAGTGCTGTGCAAAAGGGGAAAACGCGTGCTTGTATGACTGCTGCTGCTGCAAATCTGACACAATCATTTTCAATTCGTTGGGTAATTAGAACTGCATTTACAAATTCTAATTTAAAAATTACAAAAGAACGGGTGCACAAAGGGCGCAACGCAACAGACGAAGTTCGATTTCAGTAGCTGCCAACGCTGAGAACGGATTGCAAATTGAAACCTACCGAAAAGAACTTGAAAACCCGACCAATCGTTTCAACGTTTCTTGACCATCATGGCTCAAAGGATTATTTTCCTACATCAAACCCATCTATCAATGTATGGTGGCCAGAATCCAGTGTCAAACATTTCACCCCAAAACTAACAACTTCAGCCAACTTTCTAAACTATTTAACCCCAGCCTATGAGCAAGTAACCATAGTTAATAGTAAGTAATAAGTAATATTGGCAAGTAACCATAGTTAATATTAAGTCCTTGAATAATAGACAAAAGGCCCTGCCCGCAATTACGAGGGAATAAACAGAGCTACATCCCATCAGTTTTGTGAAATTTTAGTTTCACAGTTTGTCAGAAGCAAAACTCACCACATAAACACTGGTTACCACTTCACAACTAATATTTACAAGGAACAACATAAACGAACTAGAAACCAAATGACCCACCCCCCACACACACATGTAACCACCATTTGAGCCTCCACTCCGTCTCCAACCATTTGAGGCCCTTAAATAACTCTCTGTACACCATTGCAGCTGCTGGAAGCTCCGCTTCTCAGCATCCAATGAAGGATCTAAAGCACCCTTCTTATGAGCCTTTGAGCTTTTCTTGGGGTGCCTGCCTTTGGGCTATTCCACCATCTTAGTACCTACTCTTTTCGCAGACGCTACACGCATCCACTGAGGGAGGGTTAAGAAATGTGCAGCGCTCGCAGGGCCACCCATCATCATTGTGATCAGATGATGGTTTAGTCTGCTTCTTCTTGGATTTAGTTCCTCCTTTCTTGGAGCTGGTGGCACCGCTGGATGTACCAGCAGCCTGGGCTGTGGCACGGACATCCTCCAACCCAGCTTCCAAAGCTTGAACAAGGTTCTCAAAGTAATTCCGAGTAACGCTGCAGTAAACAAAGCTCAGTACACTAGTAAAATTATGGTAATGATGGAAGACTCCAGGATATCCTTCTATGATCCAGGGTACACAAAAAACAAGCAAATCAAAGGGCACAACTGAAATTATGGAGTGAATCATACTAAGTAGTAACACACATTAAATCACTTGTTTCTGCCTATTTGTTTTGTCAAAATATCATACTTTAGAGATCAGATGTAATAGTCTTATCAACACAAAGGTGGACAGAATGGTGAATTTACTACCTTGTAAGCCCAGCAAGCTTCACGCGGAATTCACTAAATTCTTCTGGTGTCGGTTTTGTCTCTTCAGTGATATCAGATTTCAAAGAAGGCAAAAATTTTTGCAAGTCTTTCTCAGCACACTGATGCAGACGTTCCAAACCAGACTCAGCCTCACCTGTCAAATACTTAGAATTCAGTGATGTTCCAAGAGTTCCCACAAGCAATGATAAGCCTAGTAATAATATCGCCATGAAGTACAAATAACAAACCTTGCAGATACTCAAAAAATTCACTCT
Organism: Themeda triandra; assembly: GCA_018135685.1. Lineage (NCBI taxonomy): Eukaryota > Viridiplantae > Streptophyta > Magnoliopsida > Poales > Poaceae > Themeda > Themeda triandra. The sequence goes on from JAENPR010000850.1 coordinate 232,675, forward strand.
TGACCTTATCATCCAGATAGTAGCCATAAGCATATGTCCATTTCAGCACTCGCCTGCATTCTATAATCTGATGTACAATAGAGTGGTAAAAGCATCAGATATAAAGATTTGTAAACTACAAAACCCATTGAAACCATAATACAGATTTATGATTGCATACCTGTGACCAAGCTTCAATTATGAACTTAAGCTGGGTCTCTGGTATCCCGAAAATGTCAGTTAAATTTGCAAGCTGTGGCACAGAGAAACAGGGAAAGAACATTATGTTGGTATAGCACAGAAGAATGTTAGAAACCAGCTAATACAGAAAAGAATGACAAGCAGGGAAACTTCTACATGGCACGCTGTGAGAGCCCTTAAGGCCCATAACATGATTTATTTCCTCACCTGATCCTTTTCCGCTTTTTGCAGATCTGCTTGGGCCTTCTGCCTCGACTGTCAATAAAGACAAACATGAGAACATAAATAAATTACAGCTGACAGTTCAAAATATACATTATGAAATGAAAAATCTGAATACTCAGCAAAAAAATGCACCAAAGATCAAGAACATCAGGAATAAAAATATATTGTTAACTGTCTAGCATATTGGTAGCCCTGAAATATTCAGATAATGCACGTACAAAGGGCAACACGATTATTTTTTGACTGAGGAAATAATCATGAAGCAAGCCCTCGAACAACCTCCGAACATATTTGGTTAAGACATTACTCTTCTTATGCACAACCAACATAATACTGAAATGGGTATCCCACCAAGGAGGCAAGAACTATAGCTGGCAATATATTATATAGTAGTAACACAGCAAAAGAGAAGGTTCAAACATTACATTATGAACACAAAACAGATATATTTTTGACAGAAACCTATGTAGACTGAAATAAGGTATCTTGAACTTACTGTCTGATTGGATGCCCAGCGCTCGTAGTAATGCATATATCTCTCAAGAGAGTTCTTAGCTCTTTCCCTCCTTGCATCAGTCTCGTCATACTGTAACAGAAGCAATTCCTTGCATCAGTCTCGTCATACTGTAACAGAAGCAATTTTAAGTTCGAGAAGAAAACATCCTTGGAAATGAAAAGAACAAGCACCACAGAAAATCACATCCCAAATATGAGCCACTGTTCACCCAGCAAACACAAGCTTCTAATCCCATTGTAGCAGCAGTGGCAGAAAAAATATTACAATTATACTAGGGTTCTATAAAAGGATTTCTCTGAAAATGCATGAAGTAAAGAGAAGACATACAACTCCCTCTTTCTTTGCTGATTCATAACGATTGCAAGCATAAAAGCCACCTGTTCTCTCTCCATGATCTGACCATGCACCCAGACATAACCTAGAATGTCCAAAGAACCTCAGACAGAAGAAGATAAACATGGCATGTCCAAAGAACCTCAAGCAGTGAGTGAACTTACCAGCAAAATTCGAATTTGCAAGGAGGGGTGCATGTCATATGCATGCATCCCTGGTTTTTCTCTATTGGCCGTTTGCACTTCGGACAGGGCTTAGAATTAGCCAGTATCCTGAAAAGACGAACACAACATAATAAACCTTTTCATGCAATTTGGAGTGCCATAATGAATAAAATAAAAACAATCACAGTTATCAGCTAAACACATTGACACACTATCTCAATGATATGTAAATCTAGTGCAGGTAATGCAAAATTTAAGTTGAACAGCATCTTGGTTGTGTGTGCCTAGTTAGGGCTTTTTTCAAGAAAAAACAAGACAAATAGATGTAAATTAAATTAATCCCAAACATTTATTTATTATAATGATGCACAACTCTCCTACATGTTCAGAGAAAAAAGACTAGCTATCCCAAATCTACAGCAGCAGTAACAACAAAGCCTATTCATCCCAAGCAAGTTTCAGTAAACAAAAAAAATGCTATCTTAAAACTATATTAGAATTACTAGGATATTTTTCATAGTTGACAACACCTATGATTCAACTTCACAGAAATATTTGCCGTGGCTTCCCAACCACTTCCAAGTCGACTTAAGTCGCTTAAAAAAATGGTAACAAAAAGCCTGTGAACCTGAATAACTAACTTTAGGCACATTTTTTCACCATCTCACTTATTGTCAGCAGTCCAGGTGGTTAGTTCCAGGATTGTGACATTCACATTGCTGAATAAATTGCTAAAAGGTTGGTGATATAGGATATGAAGATCCAACCACAAAGGAACTAGTTATCACTGTGCTTAGTCTAAATCTGAATGATAAACAGCACATTATGAAAGAAATAATCAAAATCAGAAAGTAGAAATAGGTTGTATCTTCCAAAATGAAAACAAGGAACTCCTTATTATCTATATGCTGTGTCTTAACTAAAACATGGTATCAACAAAAACAGAAACTTGAAAACCACATCAAATGCTAGTGTTGAGCCTGCAACGAACCAGTTCATGTTTTCAGATTCTGCACTGTTCTTTAATATCCACTTAGAAACAGTCTCGCAGTTCACTGGTCGATGAGCTTCCTCAGTGCACTGCAAACAAGAGTAATGGATATTGATGAAGCCTTAGATCCTCAATCCCTAGGACTCATGAAAACAAAAGCATAAAATCATTAGAAGAATGGAACCATCATACATTCCAGCAAAAGCTGAACTTGCAATTGCATGAGACATCATAGTTTTCATCACCAAGAAACTCCACAGCACATGTACAGTCAGGAGCTGGACACCATTTTGTCTGCATGAAATGAGGTTTCACAATTAAGTTTACAGGTGAGAGAACATGGTGCCAAATCAGTGTAAGCAAAAACAAGGCAGGCCCCAAGAACTGTGTAATGGAGAACCAGTCAAATTGTTAAAACCTATTACCTTCTTGCTTCCTTCAACATATGCACGTAAGAGAAATCGCGCATACTTTTCTTTATCCTCATCTTTAGCTAATTTATTAATCATCCCTTGAAGAACCATAGCACTACATGATGGATCAGGACACCGCAATGACAAACATCCTGGACCACCATCTATTGCAGCACTAATGTAGCCTACAATGTTTAAATTGATCCATCAGAAATCCAATTTATTAGGAGGGAGATAATCACATACAAGGAAAAACGGGATAGTTATACGACAAATGTTACCAGCATAAGCGATATTTATAACATATAGAATACACAAAGAAAACCTGATGTTGATGGCATTCATATTGACATTAGGAAATTTACTTAAGCGTGTCTAATGTAGTTCTATGGTGTTATGCTAGGAAACAGAGAGGTGTATACTCCATTTAGATTTCTGGGTAATATACAAAAGTAGGCATGATCTGATTCAATATCATTCAATCTTATGTAGAATATAGGAGCATGCATCACAATCAAAGGGTCAAAAAACATGCTTGTGGGTAGCCAAGATAAAACAAAAAATTGACCAGGCAAACAATAACAGAACCTAATCATGCAAGCATAGAGAGTAATAACAAGGGAGAGGAAGGGAGGGAGACCTTCCCAACATTCATGGCAATAAAAATGAGCACAACCAGCGGAGCTCATCATATCAGAAGAATACCCTTCAAAACATATTCCACAAGTTAGCTGCAACAAAAAAGATTGTTAGAAGAAATTATGAATAGCCAAGGGTTCTACTAGATTACACATGCTGCTTTGATGAAAAGAAACATAAAAATATGAAATATAAATCTTGCCTTCCTAGAGCGGGGCTCATTATTTCCATTCAAAAGTAAACCAACAGTATGGCGGACTTTTTCTTCATCTGCAAACCATTCGTCACTCAACTTGTTGATGTTCCTGCATAGTGAATACAGAACACACAGGGCACAGATGTAAATTAGTTCCACTTCCACACCATCTAGCATCAAGAAAATTGTCAGTGCATTGCTTCTAGCACAGATTTAGTTTTATCATTCTAAACATATCCAAGTGCATAAAGTGTGCACTAGCTTTTGCAAACAACCAAAAAAGGGGAAAATTAGTAGGATCAAACTGAAGGTAGCAGTTTTCTTGATATCTCATGTATAGACACAAACATATGGGAAAATGGAAAATCATTCCCACGATTAGCATATTTTGGTACATATAATGCAATGCCATTTCCAGAGTATTTTGAGAGAATATTTAGAGGTTCTATCTCGAGCTTGATAGAGGTACTTTACTACTTTGAACAATAAAAAACGGCAGCGGCACTGCCAACACCTTGGGAAGAAATTTAAAACAAGAAACAACCTACACATACTGCAGTATGATACTGAGTTCAAAGATATAGACATGAGTACAATCTGATTTTAATGACCTGTGTACTAACATACAGTATAATAAGGCTAAATGCAATTACATTACAAGGTTGTTAAAGAGTTTGCTGCCTTGAGAGAATAATTTTTGATGGAGCACTGGCATAAACTCACCATTTATAGTGATGCAGGAGGGCACACGCCTCTTCCCTTGTGATCAACAACACAGAAGATACTTTGCTTACATCTTCCTCTTGACGCTCAGATATAATTTCTTCGTTTAAAACCACAAATGTCTGTTAATAGGCAACTCCCCTTTTAGCAAAACTCAAGAGTATCCCATGGAACAAAAATATGGGCAGAAGAGCAAATAAACGTGAAGAGACCAAGAGTGATCACTCATCTGGGACACTTGACAGAGCCTACAAGAGGCAGTACATCACTCATCTAGGACAGTGATACTAATAGTTCATTAAGAAGCAAAGGAAGCTCATGCAGTGTTACTTTTAAGACCAATTCAGACCACCTAAATCAATACTCAGATTAAGAAGCAAATGAAGCTGTTACAGTGCTACTTTTAAGCCCAATTCAGACCACATAATGACACAAATCAGCGGTGCATATAAAACAGGTATCAGCAGCCACGGCACTGAAATGATCATCGATTTTCAGCAGACCACCAGTTCTAATAAAAGTCTATGAAATGATCTAACACTTTACCGATTTAAGAATGAACTGATCTAACACCGCTACCACTCTAGTGCTCCAGTACATCGGTACCACTCGCATCGGTACCACTCTAGCGCTCCAGTACATCACTACCCCTCTAGCGCCCCAGTATATCACTACCACTCCAGCGCTCCAGTACATCGCTAGATCGCCTAAATCCCCAGCACACTCACATATCCCATATGAAAATCTATCCCCAGCTCACTAACATATATTATTATATCACTAAAAAACACCGTTCCATTCCGGCAGGAGCACGCAGTCTATCCCAACAAATCCAAACTCAATCCCCAAGGATTCCGGCGATAACTAAAACACCCCAAGCACGGCCCCACCCTATCCGCTACAGTGCTCGCAACAGCATCGGCCGGCCTCACCTGCTCGCGCCGGGACACCACCTCGTCGGTGCCCTCGGCCTCGAGGCCCTCGTCGTAGTCCCCGGCCTCGAGGCCCTCCTCCTCCTCCTCGCTCCCGCCGTCGTCGCGCATGCCGTCGCTGTCGTAGTAGTCGTCGTAGTAGTCCTCGTCGTCCATCACCTCCTCGTCGCTCGCGGCGCTCATCTCCACGTCCGAGTCCATCGCGAATCCGGCGATCGGGAGATCGGGCGGAGGCGGGGCGGGGGCGGGGAGGCTAGGGTTCCGGCGGGCCGGGGAGGGCGGCGGGCCTGGGAGGGAGAGGGGAATGGAATGGAGGAGGAGAGGTGTGGGCGGAGATCGGGAGAGTTGCGTGCCCGAGTCGGCACCCGAATGGTGGGGGCGTGTTTTTAATGGCGTTTCTTTTGGGTTTTCTATGTGCCGCGGGACGGACGGGGGGGGTGGTGATTTGTGGGAAAGCAAACAGCGGGGGTTAAAGCTTAAGCGTCGATCTCTTCTTCGTTTTCTTCACACTTTTGATTTTGACCCCGTCTAATTCGCATTTATTTATTTAACTCCATTTGTATTTGTGCCGTTGTGTTGCTATAAATAGACAATTAAAATGAAGTACTCCAGTAGTGGTTGATTTTAAAGGAAATGACTAGAACATGCATGGACTTAAAATTAAACACTTAAAACGATCTGAAGCATCTCTAAGAGTTTCTTTATTTTTAACTCGCTAATTTTTTTAAAAAAAAAGATCACAAGCTGTTCTTTTTCACCTGTCAAGCGCTCGCATGCGCACATATATGCGCCGAGAAGTAGTCAATTTGCCAAGCTTGCCAATTTGTCAATTGTTTTTGCCAAGTTGTTGGAGGAGGTTTTTTGTGGTTTTACTAAAAATTCAAATTTACCAAGTGGTTTTGCCAAACTGTTGGAGTTGCTCGTCTCTTCCTCCGATATATATTTCCCTCATTTGGATTTGTCAAAATTCATTTTCTCTAAATTTAAATTTGAAGCAACAGGCACCCAAACCACGCAATAGCTGGTATACACGCGCAGCCCAACGCGTGCACACGATTAAAGCTAGAGAGAATTATGAAAATGACCCTGAAAACGAAAGTGTTGAGGAAACTGGCCCTTTTTTTTAAGTTAGGAAACCGGCCTCGACGCAAAATTTTCTTTGGAAAATGGCCTTCTGTTAGTTTGAAAAATCATATCTGAAGTTTGGCACGTCCATCTTGGGTGAGCCAAATTTTGTTGTGTTCATTATGATGCCTAGTTTTTATTAAAAATATTAAACACACCATGTTTAGTAATAAAATAATTAGTTATGATTTATGCCTTTTAAAAAGAGGAAAATTAATATCTTGTTCTGTATAATTCCAATTGACTTGAAACTTTTAGGGTAGGCTCCTGATGTAATGTATGTGCTATGATAGAAATTTCATGTTCAATGGATTTAATTATGATTGAGTTATTAAGTTAATAACTTAATAACTCAGTCATACTAAACTCAATGAACATGAAATTTCATGTTCAATGGATTTAATTATGACTGAGTTATTAAGTTAATAACTTAATAACTCAGTCATATTAAACTTAATGAACATGAAATTTCTACCATAGCACACACATTGCCTCAGGAGCCTACCCTAAAAGTTTCAAATAAATTTGAGTTATATAAAATGAGATATGAATTTTTCTCTTTCTAAAAGGCATAAATCATGACTAATTATTTTATTACTAAACACGGTATGTTTAATATTTTTAATAAAAATTAGGCATCATAATGAACACAACAAAATTTGGTTCATCCAAAATAGACTTGCCAAACTCTAGATATGATTTTTTTAAAATAACAGAAGGCCATTTTCCTAAGGAAGTTTGATTTTGAGGCCAATTTCCAAAGTTCAAAATAAAAAGGGCCAGTTTCCTCAACACTTTCGTTTCCATGGTCATTTTCATAATTCTCTCTTAAAGCTATGCTTTTCCAAGATTGTGGACTTTTGCACCCTGGAGATTGTTAAAAAAAAGTTTTTGGCAAGCCCAAACGTCCCACCAATGTAGTCCCATTGTATAATAAAATCAACAATTAGGGGCTCAAACAAACAAACTGACATAGTAGTAGCTGTTTGGCAACTATATCTAACAGAGTATCCATGGATGCCTCTATTTATTAGATCATTCCTGACGTTGATTTTCATAGCATTGCCACTCTCAAAATGCATAGTTTCATTCTTTTATTTTATAGATAGACATTTGATTCTATGACTCAAAGAGAGTTTCATCACCATGAAACACACTTCTTTTTCTTTCTTCTTACAAACATTGTGCATTTCATAAACATCATTTGTTTGTGCATTTTTAATACCCGTGCTATGAAACGATAATATTTGTGCTACAAAATTCAAATTTTGAATGCAACATTGCCATTTTGTTTACCGCGGAAGCACTAGTTTTTTGTTATGTTACTGCTAATCTTGTTATAGAAAGTCCAACTATTCAATGCACAACAAACTATGAATGACGACTGTGCATAGTGCCATGAAAAAGGAACGTTTTGTAGGCTAAAGATACCTTAAGCTTGCTAGATCCTTCCTTGCCTTACATGTCAAAGTCATAATGTTGAAAATACCTTTTTTTCGGATCATGACGGATCATCAAGCGATGACTGTCGGCGTTTGTTGAAACTTATGGACGGCAGCTTGCCATGCGACTCCATCGTACAGTACTCCATATGCATGATTTGACAAATTGACACCAGACACACCGGAGTCCTGCCCGTATCACACCGGAGTCCTGCCCGTATCATGCCACTTGCCATATAGTACACGCACAAGCATGCGGCAAGCTACAGCCTACCAACCACAACTGACAACCCCAGTCTGAGAATCCATCTGGAACTGGATGGAACTCCTGACAATGCAAGAACCAGTCACAGAGAGCGACTGCTCTCCAAACCCTCGCATGCTCTCAAAAGAGTCTGCAAAATTTCTCCAAATTCCCCCCTCAAAAACATGCTCTCAAAAGAGTCAAGTTTTTCTAAGTTTGACTGGGCAATAAAACTAAGACTATAAAAGAATAAATTTTATCAATATTTGTATATTCAAATAAATCTATCATGAAAAGCATATTTCTTACTCAATCTAATAATACTTATTATACACCATAAATAATAGTATATATATTTGTATAAATTTGATTAAACTTTGAAAAGTTTAACTCATCAGAAAGCGAGATACGCATTTATTTTTTTGGGACGGAGGGAGGGAGTACATCACATATTGGCACTCCCTATTTTGTTTCCAGTGAGTCTCAAGCAAGGAATAATGCTATATATTGTGGTTTCTACAATACAATTATCTAGCTATAACAGTAGTTCTAGTTTCGCCCTAATTGTGATACAGAGAATCGGTAGTGATATTCTACATCGAAGCAGCTTGCTCAGACCTCTCGGTGTCTGCAGGAGCCGCCACCTCTTCCTCGCCAAAGCTTGGAGCCTTGGGGATCAGACCAAGAATTTTGAACATCGCCTGGTCCGCATCGAAATCGTTGTTTGCAGTTGTGAGAAGTTTCTCGCCGGCAAAGATGGAGTTGGCCCCAGCAAGGAAGCAGAGCGCTTGTTCTGGCATGGAGAACCGTACTCGGCCTGCTGAAAGCCTCACCATTGCCTTTGGCATCACGATCCGAGCAGTGGCGATCATGCGGATCATTTCCCAGATCTCTACAGGCTGATGTGGAACATTGGTTAGCATGAACAAATAAAAAAACAGCATGTGCAGATCTTATTATCAACTCCTACACGTTGTAGCAAAAAATGTGCAATCAATGACTTGTATAGTTGTATTGTACAAAGATATAGGCATGTTTTCCATGTGTCAGATGCAGGATCACCCACTACCACTAGCTGCAACCACCAAAACTATACAAAATAATCAGCAGTACGAATACCTTCTGGTCCTCAAGAGGTGTGCCTTTTACAGCAACCAATGCATTAATAGGAACACTCTCTGGGTGTGTAGGCAAGGTTGCTAGCGTATGCAACAACCCCACTCGGTCCTCCTCTGCTTCACCAAGACCAATAATTCCACCTGTACAAGACAAATGGAGCACAAATTTTACACTGAACTACTGAAGACATATATTCCCAGTTTTTTTTTGTAAGCTGGAAGAGGATCGTTTGTGCAGGGTAGTCCTCAGTCATATAAAAGTAAGAAACATCAGTGACTTCGAAGAATCACCTGAGCAGATGCTTATTCCAGCTTCACGGACATGCTGAAGAGTCTGCAGTCTATCATCATATGATCTTGTGGTAATGATGTTGGGATAATACTCTCTTGATGTATCTAGGTTATGATTATATGCTGTAAGCCCGGCCTTTTTGAGTTCTTCAGCTTGTTGTTTCTCTATCATGCCCAGTGTGCAACAGACCTCCATGCCCATACCCCTGCATATTCAATTATCCAATGCATGATAAAATGTTGAAATAGACTATAATAATCATACATAAAAACTTCACTTGACTGGATGTATCATCTTATTTCATGCAATTAAGGCTTCTAAGTTAATGGCATGTATATTGTAGGTGAATACACAAAGCTAGTTTGTTTCGAGAAAAATACAAACTGGGTGAACAAGGCATGATAATAGAACATTGACCTAGACAAAAACTTGTGCATGGCCATGCTGCTATGCAGAACATGCACCATATATACCTTATTTCCTTAACATATTCAAGAATCTGGTTAAAGTTTGTTTTCCTGCCGATGGTTTCTCTCCATGCAGCTCCCATGCAAAAACGGGTGCTCCCAGCCTCTTTTGCCTGTACAAAAATAGATTAGAAAAAGGAATAATATATAGAATAGTGTACTGTGAGCAATAATGATATTGTGCAGAATTTCATGAATTATAAAGTTATAAGTCTACAATCAACAATAAGATTAAATGTCACTTTGTGACAGTTAAAAATAGCTGAAGTGAACCTGTCACCTCCCAGACAATTATTACGTTAACAATACCTTTTTTGCTGCTTCTAAGACAGCATCTTTGTTCATCAATTTTTGGGCCTTCAATCCAGTGTCGTATCTTGATGACTGAGGGCAGTAAGAACAATCTTCACTGCACCCACCAGTCTTGATTGAAAGAAGTGTGCACTGCTGAACTTCTCTGAATTTATGGGTACTTCTGTGGACCTGAGCCTGAAAAAATAAAGTGGTTGCTCAGTAATGAGAAGAACAAATGGCACGCCAGAATTGTTGCTACCCTATTAACAGTTCATTGTGATGTAATCACATGAATGCTAAATGGTCCATCCCACCTAAACTTGTATTGTAAAAGAACATTGTGTTGTTCAACAAATAATGAAGCATTTGAATCCATCTTACAAACTAGCAATCTGTGGAGTTACTCCAAGGAATGTTTAGAATCGATGATGGGTCAAGATGCTCAGGAATGTAATAGTTCTACACAAAATTTTATTTTATCGAATACACAGGAGAGCTGCGCATCTCTGTATTACAGAGAGGAAATAGTGGCCCGTATACAATTCCAACTCATGCCAGGACCATACATGAGAAGACTGGAGACACTTCACAAAAATACTTTTGATGATCAAACAACAAGGAAAAGACTCATCCAAAATCTCTTACACTATCTAGTCTGAGAGCTTGAAGTTTCTTAGCTCCGGCTAAGCACCAGAGCATATACTCATCCTTAAAATGTCTCAAAAACTCGCTAACAGAAGGGGAGTCTCCATCAAATAGTACAGGCATTACGGTGCTTCCAAAGCAACCATGCTTTCATGTACTCCTTACTGATCAAGCGGATTACCTTAGCCCACCAAACAACAATGCAAGATAATCTGATGCTGTCCTTCAGAGAAGTCTGAAAGCAATTGCAGACCAAATTTTCTTGCTACTGCAGTTCAGTTTGCTTGCAACTGCAGGGCCTCTTAGCAAGGCTTAGAAGCCAAGTAGGACAGTAGACTTGACTGCTACAACAGTCCACCTTCACTAGCTACCTCTGTGTGTATATATGCAACTATGGTAATGTAATAGGTAGTTCAGTTCAGCAGCACTTGCTGGTGCTTGTGCGTGTGTTCTGTGCTCACTGCTCCCCCTCTCCTCTCCTACCTTCTGCCCAGCCCCAAGTGTAGTGTTTGTGTGAGAGAGACTGAAGCTGCTGCTCACATGTGCAGTGCTGCCGGCAGATTCCAACAAGCAAAACACGATCACGCAAACGAATATGTTACATTGGCCAAATATATTGAATAGGACATTAGTAATGCAAAATTTGTTATTGAACCGCATTTATCAGACTATCATGAAATTCGATAAATCATCATGCCTGATCTTCACTCCATGGTTTACAACAATAACTAGACTTTCCTGTAGGTAACATACAATTTTGGAAATTTGTAGCATTATAAACTTGTATGTAGTTTTCCTCTACAGAATTATGTGATACTCCAACACTTGCCCAATAGGCATGAGAAAAATCAACAATCACAGAGCCGGATCTGAGAAAAACTTGTCAAGAACATCCCATTCCTGCTCCTAAAAGTGAAACTTTTCATTAACTGCAGTGCCAACCATTGAAAGCCCCTCCGAGGGAAATGTTTGATGTGAATTTGCACGCTATAGGCTATACCTGTTAAATGCAGTTGGGGGAAGTACCTTCCTAGCAACACTACAGGTGGACCTATAAATAGCTCAGGCATTTTACTAAATTTTGAACATAACAGCTTGACAGTTGACACCTAAGTCCATGTGATCAGTCTTTTCTTGCACAGGCAACAAGCTCAAAAGGTTGTATTTGGCTTTCAACGCTAAATACTTTGTAGCAATGGACAAATTTGAGTGTCCATATAGTGCGAGTGAAAAAATGTGGGCACAAATTTCAAAAAGAACCCAATGAGGTTGACATCACTGTTGAAGTGTTGATAATTGGGACTTCTCACTGGTTAAAAGTCCTAAAACCTAAATGACAGAGCCGAGACGCTCATCACCACCAAGTGTTAGCTGAACATATTCCGATATCTGAATAAGATACCCGCTGTCCTCATCCAAAGTTCCACTGAACTGAAATGTCAGTCACTATCGCTAACCAGAGCAGGAAATTTTGGCATTTGCCCAACCTACGACACCCTGTGCCAATCTCCACCGTGAAAAGAAAATGACATTGAACTAGTACTAACACCTCTCATGCAACGAATCTAGCATTGACAGCCCAAAGACTCTAAACGTAGCCTTGCCAGTAAATCTACAGCCTTCAACTGCCAGAAGCACAAAGACGTAATCTTCCACCAAACTCCCAGCGAGGCCATTACTCCAGTACCAAAACCGGAGGGCGAGGGACAGAGGACTAGCGGTGGGATTTGGGGATCGCGAGGAGTCCATTCCATTCCATTGCAGGCGGCGGAGTGTCAGGTGTGACGGGCGGGCGTGGGCGTACGTACCCCGTGGAAGAGGAGGTCGAGGAGCGGGGAGTCGTAGACGGCCTGGATCTCGGGCCGGCTCCAGTCGTTCCGCGGCCCGTCCCGCACCGCCCGCTCCGCCTCCGCCGCGGCCGCCGACGCCGACGAGAACGCGGCGGCGAGCGGCGGGCGGAGGCCGCCGGAGCGCAGGCTGCGCGCTAGCAGCATCATGGCCATGCTGGCTGCTCGCTGCAGGTGGTGGCCGGCAGCAGGAAAGGGATAGGAGCAGAGCAGCCGCGGGCGATATGGTCGAGGGATGGGAGTTCGTTGCAGCGTGATTGAAGCGAGCGTGGTGATGAGATTGCAGGCTCGTCGCCTCGTCAGCTGCTGGGGGCGGCTGCTAGCGAATTTCTACTGCGGTCCCTGGTTTCTTTTTGGCTGGAGCCAATCGAATTGCTAACCCGGCGGTTTACGGGGTTTAATTTTCGTCTTCAACGACATTCGTCTGACTTGTGGGGATAAAAAACGGCCTGAAACTGTCGAAAACGATATTACTCTCTCCGTTCTAAATTAGAGTTCGTCTGACTTTTTGTTCTCAACTTTGATCACTCGTCTTATTCAAAAAAATTATGCAAATATAGTTTAATTTAGGTCAATTTTTAAATTTTTAGTTAGTAGAGCAAGTCACGACAAAAAAAAAAATAATATTTAACATAAATTTTTGAATAAGATGAGCGATTAAAGTTGACATAAAAAGGTCAAACGAACTATAAATTGAAATGGATTAGTACAATATAGAGAGAACAAAATTTTTTTTTTAGAGGGAATTCGGGGGGAATCAAAACGATTCCCACCCACTTTTCATTCACAGGTGCTCGGCAAGCCAAGCGGTGAAAGGGCGTAAGCGCCAATCCTCCACACAATTTTCTGAGAGGTACAAGGGGGCGAGAGAGAAACAACAACATACAACACAACGACACCAAGAACAAACTAGCAGGGGGAGAGAAACAATAACACATCCCTAGGGTAAGTCTAAACACTAGTCGAGAGCCGTTAGCCGGTCCCCGATTTGCGCCACCACCGAGCAACATACTCGCCGTTTTCACCGGAGCCTTTGTGGCCCTCACCACTCCTCGTAGCTACGCCGCTCCGCTGCTGCCCTCCACCTGAGAAGCGAAATGTGGAGTGGAACGAACAGTGGAATGGGGACTAAGAGTGGTGACAGACACGCAAGCACAAGATCACCGGACACGACGACCTCCTTGGTGTTGATGGTGAGACATACAGCACATCCGGGCCCCCACCCGGCATAAGATTTTCTAAGCACCATCAAGGAGAGCGTCGGCGGAGCAGAGGTGCCAGAGGAAGGATGCTCATCGAGTCGCCGGCAGCAACAGACAACCAGGGCCGCCCTCACCCAAGAGGGGCAACAACATGGAGAAGAGGAGATGAGGGGACACAAGGGCGCGGCAAGGAGCTAGGATCCATCCTCTACAGTGGTGCCCTCAAGAGGGTTACGACGCCGTCGGCGCCGCCACCACCGGCTCGAAATGGCTAGAGCAAGGTTTTCACCAGGAGGAGGACAAGCTAAGCCAGACCGGGGACCTGCAACATTGACGCCTCCAAGGAGGTAACGGCGCTCGGAAGCGTCGTCGTCAATCGCACTGACATGGTCGTGCAAGGCTTTCGCCTGAGGTCCCCAACCGGTGCTCTACGGTCGTGCAGCCCCACCGCCGGCAAGCCCGCGGCCAGACTGCGCACCCGCGTCGCTGTTGGCCCTGCAAAAATACGAAGAAAGGAGCACACGCACACTGCCCCACCGCCGGCATGCCCGCGGCCGAACTGCATCGGCGCCTTCTCCGCTGCAGAGCTCCCCGGCTGAAATCTGCTTGCCCAACCCACTGCGGCTAGTGGGCACCGCAGGCTCGGACCGCGTCAGGGAGTGCAGGACCCCTCCTCGACGCCGCCACTGGCCGAGCCGCTGCAGGGCGCTTGCTCCTCGCTGCTACAGCACAAGGCCAAGCCTTGTGCGCACTGGCCGAGTCACTGCTGCAGCACACCGCACGACGCCCGTGCATGAAGCAGCTCCGTCCACCAGAGTGCGTGCTGCTGTCCTGCTAATCCGGAGGGTGCTTCCGTCCAGGTTGGCGCAGCCCCGCTGGTCCTCCTGCGACGTGCCATCGGGCAGTGGTAGGGGAGGCGGCGTGGAGGGCCGAGTGCAGGCGCATCCGCACGACGGAGACGAGCTTGGCGTTGCGGCACGCGACGATGCACAGGGTGAAGTCCAACTGTATGGACGCCGCCGCAGAGTTGGGCAGATCTGCCGGCGTTGGTCCTCCAAGCGACGACCCGGGGCCGAGTCGCTGGACTTGGAAGCGGGCACGGACACGGAGTCGACGGCCACGCGCACGGGGCCACCGTGGGCGTCGCTCGCCCGTCGCGCCTTGGCGGACTCGATGCAGCGCCACGGCTGCGACCTCGTCCGTCCCGCGAGCGCCGCTGCAGAGCACGCCCCCACCCACGAGCGCCTTGCTAGGCCTTGCCTCCGACTCGCGCCCAGCAGGGGTCACGTCCGAGACCACGCGGCCTAGCCCAGCTAGCGCACCTGCCGGCCGCCAGGCGCCAGATCCGCGGCGGGGGGAGCCGGATCCGGGCCCAGAGGACGCGGATCTGGTGCTAGAAGGTCTCCGCCGGCCATCCTTGCTGTCGACAAATTTGAAATCTCGAATGGGAAGGAGGAGCGGAGAGAGGAACGGGGAGGTGAATGCTGCCGCGGTGGGCCTTTTTGAGCGCCGCAGTCGGCCGCCGCCACCGCTAATTGGAGCGCGGCGGTGGCGGCGGCCGGGAGCCGGCGAGGAGGGGGTTGCCGGCGGCGGTGGCTGGGTCGCCCCTGAGTCGCCCGTACGGACGACGCGGGGGAGGGGGCAGAGAGAACAAAAATGGTTGATACGAGATTCTATATTTTAGCAATTATAACTAGTGAGTACAAAATAATTGTAAAACCAATTAAAATGGCTATATGTCACAAACATCAATAAAACTACAGGTAGAGAGATGGATGGCCAAAGATGCTGCTCAACAAGATTCTCTCGAAGCCTCTCTTGCTTCTCTCTCCGACGATCTATGTGGATCTTAAGCATCTCTAAACAGCCCAAAGGTATTACACCGTTAGTACTCCTCTCTCAACACATCGCCCTATCTTCGTCATAGTCGTAGCGTGTTGTCTTGAACATTTCTCATCCTCGGTGACCATATTGTGCATGGTCATAACAAATATGTCATTATGTACCAAAAAAAAAAATTTGTCCCAAAAGCTAGATAGACCCCTTTGTCCCTCACCATAGCAAAATGAACTTCAGGTCTAAAAGCTCTCTCGTAATCCTTTGTTGAAGCTTTTCAAGTTGTTGTGAAATGAACTTTCTTGTTCACTTGTGGATTTTCATAGCTCTTCACAAATGTTTTCCAAAAAAAAAAAAAAAAAAAACACTCGGTGCACATGTGTTTCACAACGTGTGGTTATTACTTATTAGGCATCACCAAGGAGAACCAAAACAGAGCACGCGCTTGACATATAACAAGATCTCAATATCCCTCCTTTTACATCATTGCATATGGCAGGCATATGGCGCGCATCATTATTTAGGGTCCTTTTGCACTTGTGCACACACTGAATAGCAAGGATCCCACGACGTCAACACTGCCACCATGGTGCTACTCCAAAAGTCACAGGCCGATAAGTCTCATCCACTCCATTGGCAAGTTGTTTGCCAAAACCTTAGCCATGCGGTTGGCACCGAGGATGGAGGAGTTGATACGGCCCAACCAGACTGCTTTCATACGCGGACGTCGAATCCACGACAACTTCCGGACAGTCCAGCTTGTCTGCCGCCACCTACACGCACGCCGTTTCCCGGCGATCCTACTCAAGATTGACCTCGCCAAGGCGTTCGACACGGTGGCATGGCCCTTTCTCCTTGAGGTTCTACTGAGGGCCGGCTTCCCCGACAGGTGGTGCGAGTGGGTAGCGGCGATGCTGCGTTCGGCCAGCACACGCGTCTTGGTCAATGGCAGGCCAGGCCGACGCATCCGCCATGCACGCGGACTCAGGCAAGGAGACCCCCTCTCTCCACTGCTCTTCGTACTCGTAATGGAGGTCCTCAACGTCATGATCTCCGAGGCCAACCGCCGCGGCCTGTTCACGCCGCTACCGCCTGCGGTGGCACGCTGCCGTGCGGCCGTCTACGCAGACGACCTCGTCATCTTCCTTGCGCCCTCGCCCGCCGACCTCGGCGTCCTACGGAGCCTCCTGCAGAGCTTCGCAGGGGCCTCTGGCCTTATGACGAACATACAGAAGTGCACCTTGACGCCGATTGGCTGCTTTGATGATGAGCTACAGCAGGCACTTGCAGCCTTCCCTTGTCGGGCTGAGAGCTTCCCAACAAAATACCTAGGAGCACCGCTCTCTTTCTCACGACTAACTCGGGACAGTGAGCAGGCGATCGTTGATTCAGTTGTAGGCTGCATCCCGTCGTGGAAAGCCGGCCTCCTGAGCAACGCCGGCCGCGCGACGCTCACCCGCACTACACTCTCCGCCATCCCGATACACATGTCTATTTGCTGTGCGCTCTCGTCCTGGGCCATTGAGCAGATCGACCGGGCGAGGAGAGGGTTCCTCTGGGCCGGCAAAGACAAAGCGGCGGGGGGCAAGTGCAGAGTCGCCTGGCCTGTGCTGTGCGCGCCGCGGGACTTAAGCGGACTGGGCATGCTAGACCTGCGTATCCTTGGCTTTGCCCTCCGCCTCCGTTGGGAGTGGAAACGCAGGACTGACACCACGGCGCCGTGGGCACAGCTGGATGCGCCGGTCGAACGCAAAATCGGGAGCATGTTCGACGCGGCCACCACCTTCGCTGTTGGCAATGGAAGACTCACCAGGTTCTGGACTGACAGCTGGCTACCACAGGGATGTCTGTGCACCCTAGCCCCGGAGGTCTACCGGACGGTACCCCGGAGGTGGCAGCGGCGCACGGTCCATGACGCCTTACGCAACAACCAGTGGGCCTGGGACGCATCGGCGGCGACCACGACGGCTTTCATGATGCAATTTCTCCGGATTTGGTCATGGCTAGAGGATGTGCATCTCTCCCCGGACGTCGACGATAGAGTGGTCTGGCACTCCACTCCTGATGGTCTGTACTCTAGCGCCTCGGCTTACCGCTTGTTCTTCCTTGGGAGAGTACGCCTACGCGGTGCCAAGGAGCTCTGGGCCGTGTCCGCCCCGCCGAAGGTGAAATTCTTCTTCTGGCTTGGCCTGCACGGGCGGCTGTGGACGGCGGAACGTCGTAAGCGCCATGGACTACAAGATGAAGACACCTGTGCTCTCTGCGATCAGGAGGTTGAGCACGCGGACCACTTCCTCGCCTCTTGTGCTTACTCCAGAGAGGTTTGGTACCGACTTCTTCAGCGACTGCAGCTCCCGATTAGCCCTCCGCCCCCGGATGCTGTTCTTGTGGAGTGGTGGCTATACACCAGGTCCGCTTTGCCGAAGACCCACCGCCGCGGCTTCGACAGCCTTGTCCTGCTCACTGCGTGGCTACTCTGGAAGGAACGCAACAGAAGGGTGTTTGACGGGATCGCTTCAACAACCACGGCCATTCTACTCCGCATCAGGGAAGAGGCCGACGCTTGGGTTGCGGCTGGCTACCACCAGCTGGCGGTATTTGCGTCCGCCGCCGACGTGGCCTAGACGACTGCTGACCGTGCAACATAGAGCAAAACTAGTTTACGCCTTAGTCACAACCCTCTAAGCTGCGCCGTATCCAGCCGGCGATTTGTGTAAGTGTGTTTGCCGGTTCGCCCTAGGCAACTCGTCCAAGGACGACCGGTTTGTAACCCAAACTCTCTTCTTCTTAACGAGGCACGTGCTTCGCACGTTTTCGAAAAAAAGAATAGCAAGGATCATACTCCGTATGTAGTAGCACCGAATGAACAAATTCATTGAACTTAATAGGTCGTTTGCTGACCATACGAATTCATCAGTATGTAGTTGAACAAATTCATCCTCGGTGACCACATTGCTGACTTGCTGCCGCTTAGCACGTTTGTTGCCGTTGTCGAATGGAGGAAGTGCACTGAATCACTGTGCACTGCGCGTAGAGCACATGGAATGGAATGAAAGGGTCCAGGGGCGGCAACCGGCCGCTGGCAAGCACGATATGAATTGATCTCTCTTCATCTCCATGCATGCATACTCTTCGATCACTCTCCTATCTCTCTCATCCCAT
Source organism: Themeda triandra (assembly GCA_018135685.1). Taxonomy (NCBI): domain Eukaryota; kingdom Viridiplantae; phylum Streptophyta; class Magnoliopsida; order Poales; family Poaceae; genus Themeda; species Themeda triandra. Next base: position 251,662 of record JAENPR010000850.1, read on the forward strand.
CCCATCTCGATCACGCTATGCATGCACGTGACATGAGACAGCATGACATCTTCGAGCCGGGCCGGAATACGTCAGGCATGAACTGAACTTTTGGCCTTTTGCCTACAACAACAGTAGTAGTATTAATCTTTTCTCGTATCCGTACACTTCGTTGAGGTCGGTCGTCTCCTCTGTCCCAGCTGTTTTCTTCGTTGGGTCGGTTAGTTTCCAAACCGCTGCTGTGCTGCGTGCTAGCGGATTCGGCCGGAGTCAGGAGATGCTTCTATATCTGTTCATAAGATCCTACAGTGTCTCTGCCACCTCGATCCATTTACCAGTGAGTGATCGACATCGTCATCATTCGCTAGCCGTCCGCCGGCGATGGACGCAGAGGACGAGCGTGAGCTCCTGAAGAAGGTACGGGCGCTGGAGGAGGGCCAGGCCGAGCTCAAGCGGCAGGTGTCCAAGCTCCAGCACCACGGCTCCTCGTCGCATCAGCCCGCCGAGCAGTCCTCGCCGGCGTCGGCATCGGCGCGGCGCACTGGGATGTCGGCCAGAGCCAGGCACCACGTGATAGCCATGCAGTCCCTGGGCCAGGCCGCGCACGTCCTTGACCTCCAGGGGAAGGTCCTCTACTGGTAAAAAAACCAGTTTTTTTTCCCCACCGATGCCGGCCACTCCTGCTCCTGTGCACTCGCAGCAAGTTCTGAACTTGCTGCATTGAAAACTTGCTGCATTGATCTAAACAATGGCGTGAAAACAATTCTGCACCAATTTGATCCATGTTTTTTTTTTTCCTTTGCAATCCAGGAACCAGAACGCCGAGCGTCTGTACCACTACTCTTCGGCGGAAGCGGTCGGGCAGGACATCACGAGACTGATCATCCACCCCGACGACATCCCTGCGCTGAACACCATCGTCGGCAACATATTCACCGGCAAATGCTGGAGGGGCAAGTTCCCTGTGAAGAACAAGTCGGGGGAGCGGTTCTTCGTCGTCACCGATGCCACTCCTCTGTACGACGATGACGATGGCAGCCTGATGGGCTTCATGTCTCGCGGATGACACAAGAACTGAACACTGAACGAGATCGTTGTTCCTTCGACGTCAGGATACTATTATCCTAAGAGTTAACTAATTTGCATTGGTGTCTGCTCTGCTACATACTGAAAGTTTTCTAAAACCCTTGTCCCTGAAACCCACGTCGTGCCTGTGCAGTGCTTCCAAATTTGCCATGTGCAGGTGCAGTCATGCAGAGGACCAGAGAAGAGAGACTCATGTCGCAGAACTGCTTAGAGAAGGGCAGTGGATGATTAAGTCATCTGGGGTTAGTTGTCGGAGTCATACAAATTCTGGTTTCCTTCTTATCAAGTGTTCTTTTTATTCTCTGAGAGCTTCATGTAACCGTGTTGCATTGGATTGGGCACTTCAAACTCAACAAGACTATTCAAAAGTTTCAGTTCGGATAAGATACACCCAAAACAGAGCAGGGATATCAGTTCCGGATTCAGAAAAAGATTCGTCCATGGCCAGAGATACCTGGATTTGCAAACTGTGGAATTTTAGTTCTAAAGTCCAACAGAAAATTAAATTTAACTATATACAGTCATAGTACCATTGGAAAAAAAAAAATCAAACTTCATTCATCAGCAAGTGACGTGGAGTTCACAAAAATTCATTGAAATTCCCCTAGAATTTAAATCCATGGTAACAAGCTGAGTACAACAGCTGCAACCAAACTTACACATTAGGTCCTGCCTGAATCCTAAAGAACAGAACATCAAATATACAACAAATACTATAAGGATGATCATCTCAAAAAGAAGGGGGGTGGCGCTGAAACAGGGGAAGGGCAAGAAATGCACAAGTGTGTAGATTAAGTAATTAACTTTAACTGCAGCAGCTCTCAAGCATGAAGTACATGCGTTCAAAATAAATGTGTTACTCTTTTTTCCTCCCTTCCTCTCCAATAAACACACACAATTCTGATTTTACGAAAGATAAATAATTTGTACAAATGGCATAGCAAAAATAAACAGGGTTTCTTTACATGGGTTTTCAGTTGTGCATGTTGTCAGGCATCTGAAGATATATCAGGAGCACCAGCCGGTTGATATGGTGCATTTACAAGAAGAGGAGACAATGCCTTGACTACAATGCTCATGCTTGGTCTGAACTCAGATTCGTATTGAACACAGAGAGCTGCCACTGCCGCTAGCTGCATCAACAACAAAAGGAAAAATAATTGCTGGTGGCTTGGTATTTCACAAATTTGTTGCAACTACTGCTGATTTTGTTTATATACTAATAACTTCAAATTGCAGTAGCCAATTTGAAAATTGTGGATTTTGTATCACAAATAATGGACACATAGAAGGAGAGAATGGACATACCTTTGCAACTCCCTTTGGAGGGTACTCTCCATTCAATCTTGGATCAACACATTGTTTGACCTTGTCCTCACCAAGCCTTGGTGTCGCCTGAGTTGAACATGGAACAACATACATGATAAATCAGACCACTAACAATAACTACATAAAGTTGTTGACATTCTTTTGCTATATTTGAGCAGGCCCTTCCGCACAAGTCACAGAACTTGCATATTGGTAATTGTTCAAGGAAAATGGCAAACAACTGGTTTTAAAACATCATCATAATTGAAGTGTGAAGAATTTAATTCATACCCAAGTAACAAGACTCTGCTGGCCCCTTGGCATTGTATGGTCTACAGGTTTCCTTCCAGTTAGAAGCTCTAACAGCACAACCCCAAAACTATATACATCACTTTTTTGAGTCAGTTGGCCAGTCATAGCATACCTGCAATGCATAAGAGATCTCTTATGTCACCGATCAGATGGTGAACAACGATAAAATTCCAAAATATTTATTTCGTGCCACTGATCAGATCCAAATATCTAAAGGCTAATAAAAAGTAGATATTTCTATCATCTGCCGTTTGTTGGTTCTTAGCTATTCTATAATAGCCAATTTACCCTTAGCCATTCATATAGTTGCAGAATAGCCAAAAGATTATAAGCATGGTTCTTTATAATAAGGGTAAAGGTAAATAAATGATAATTATGTGGGGGCATAATCCTAGATACATTATGTAAATTATGATCAGAGTGCATATATGTCAAATAATTACTCTGGAGCATGATATCCGAAGGTTCCAAGGACGCGAGTAGAATGTAGACGAGCAGCCATATCTGGAGATTGGCTTGAAAGATTGAAGTCTGCAATTTTAGCCTTGTAGTCCTCAAATAAAAGAACATTGCTAGACCGTATATCTCGATGGACTATGGAAGGTTGAACCTTCTCATGAAGATATTCAAGACCTTTTGCAGCATCAACTGCAATTTTGACTCTTTGCATCCAGTCAAGAGCAGGTCCAGGTTGTGCACCTGCAACACCTTTTCTACCTATTGAAAGAAAGAAAAAACAAGTTTAGAAAGAACTGCATGTTTTCATTCATGAATATTTTTTTTATCTCCAAATGCCGCATATTAGCTAAGTGGCTAGATGTATACCATGCAAAATATCATGTAGAGAGCCCATTGTTGCGAATTCATAAGCTAGTAGACGTTGATCTCCTTCGATACAATAACCAAGCATGTCCACAAAGTTTTCATGCTTTAATCTTGAAACAATGGACACCTATATCCAAAATATGAAAAGGGAAAAAGAAAATTGTTCAACATTGAGCATAAACAATATACAAAACATTATCGCAAAATGGATAATTTTCAAAAACAATTTTATTGCAGTAAATAAGAGTGTAGAGTATAATATAATTTATTTGCAGTATCAGGGTCTGGGCAAACCACAAACCATACCTGTGCTAGAAATTCATTATCAGGCTCAGGATCTGCTGAAGTATCAAGCTTCTTTACAGCCACATGTTGTTCGTTTTTCAGAACAGCATAATATACTCTTCCATATGACCCCTCACCAACCAAAGCCTTGGACCCAAAATCGTCTGTCTTTTCTTTCAATTCATCAAATGACAATGCAGGTACTTCAATGGTAGGTGGTTTTGCAGGATCACTGTCTGCGTTTAAACCGTTTCCTGAAAGGCATATGTTGAATATGCTTATGATCTCAGCAACAGTTACAAGCATGCCATGCAAACCCATCTCAATATTGAATAACATAAAACGATGAATAAAGTAAGAAGCACCGAAATAGAAGGTAACTGAACCACCTAAAAGTTCAATCAGCATGACATTCTAACTAATCAGTGTCCTCATCTGTACCAAACCTGCTACCTGAAATGCCTTGCGTAAGCTCAAATTTACCTGGCATTGACTATATGTCCTTGATTATTAAGTCATTTGAACGAAAAGGACAAAGTCTAATCTAAGTGTTAAATAATGCTACAGTCAATTCTACATTTCTACTTGGTTATCTCTCGATAGAAGGATGTATTGATCGATTTCATGTGCGCTACTAATGCTTCCCTGATGATCAACTAACAAATTAGTAGCAAGCTTGTACTCAGTTCTCCTTTGGAAATGAGCATTTCAGGTGGGGTTGTGCCTCATCCATTGAGCTGTCCACGTAGCAGGCCTGAGAATAATTAATCTTTCTAGAAAAAAGAATGTGTACAGCTAGCTTGCTGACCCAAGCCTGAACTAGTATCATTTTAGACTTTACAATTTCTACAACAATGTTTAAGTGCAGTTGTCTGATCAACAACATGGTGCATTTTTTTTAATGAAACTGTTAGATTGTGGAACTTATCTTGCATACAACACGGTACATTCAGCTCAACATGTCTTTAGCTAAAATGAATGATACAAAAAAAAAGTTTGAAATTGTTCCATCTGGCATGCCATATAGGGAATAAAAATCGGCCTTGGTCTAGCAAAAATAGTATTCTGTCAAAACCAAAAACTTGTCTTCACATGTTACGCTCTGTGCCATTCATCTAATACAAGTTTAATCTACCACCAGGGGTCAAATAATCCCACAATTACGTTATCTGTCTTTCATTAATACAAAGTACAGACTAAGGTTTGTGCTATAATCTTCTGTATGTTTATAAAATAACGCTATAAACAACAGACGTACCACTGGTTTCATCAGGACTGCTTGTAAGTCCATTTTCGTTTTCGAGATATGGCGTGTCAAAATGAGTGCAGCAAAGCCACCGGCGCATAATGACCTATTCAACTCTGCTCTTGGTTCTTGTTTTCCGACCTTCTCTGTTCCTTCATTTTAAATGAAAAAGACATCATATTTGATGTAAGCACCAACAAGTCTCATAAGTTCCATGCATCAGCCATTTTACCCAACATTTTAACCTTTGGGGTAAAGCTTTCAACAAATACAAATGGTAACACTAAACTAGCAAGTAACTACTTGCCATTCAGTTACAGTAGCAGAAAACCATAAAGAAAACAAACCAGGAATTGCATGGTATGAACTTTCTGTGTTTATCTTTCATCGAAACGAAATCAAGCTTGTCCAATTTGAAAAGAAATATACATTAGCTTGAATTGAACTCTAAAAACATTAGCTGCTGTATCAGCCCACATTCTGCTTCTTTAACCAGAAAAGAAGATTTTCTCTAGTCCAATTTGATGGTGGTCAGTCACAGGATATATAATCCTACAGTTATAGAGATGAAAAACTGCTATACATACGGCTTCCATGATATTGATATGATCAACCAACACAGAGACCTCTTCAGAGTCGAAACAACAGCATAAATTTGCAGAGAGCCACAACATAGAGAGATGCTAAAAGCATTTTCTTCAAACTCAGACATCCGGCTAGGCTACAACCCAGTCCAATCACAGCCCCTAGTTTGAACCCACAAATAACCCGGATTTAGTTTCACGAAATATCAAGCCACCCAAAACCAACTTAAATGCAGGCTGGACTGGACCATCAGTATGAGCTCACAAAACCGCAACGAAGAAAATGGATCACCCAAGTCGAGAAAGATCGAAACCCTCACCTGCTGCCGGAACCGGGACGCACGTACGCGTTCGATTGGTTTCTTGGCTGGCGGCTCGTCTCTTCAGGAGCAAGGAGGAAGACGAAGGAAGGACGGAGGGAACCGAGCAGCTGAGGGCGGCGTCTGGCTGTGACCTGTGACTGAGCTGGGGGGAGGCAAACGCAAATCATTGGGACGCCATTTCAGCTGCGCGGCGGAGTCGCCTTTCGGGCTGTAGCCTGCCTGTCGGCCTCCGCCGGCAGCACCGCGCTCTTTCCAGCTCCGCCGCGCTTTTCTAATGCGTTTGGTGATCATCCCCTATTATTGCCGACCCTCTCACTGACTAACTGACTGATTGATCTGCCCCCGTTACCTGCTATGTTCCCGCGGATTCGGTCGCCCTGGAGATTGACAGTTTGATTGATTGATTGCTTGGTCGCCGCCGGTATATAATAATAAATAAACGCGCTTAAAAATTCGCTAAAAGCCACCTGCTTTGATCGCAAATCATTGTTTTTAGGTGGCAGACAACTGTTAACGACGCGCCGCCGCCGCCCGTCGTCGCTCTCGTCTCGCTCTCGCTCTCGCAAGAAAATTTCCGCCGCCGCCCGGGCCGGCATGTGCACGTTTCGTTCCAACGGGCGTATGGATGGAGCGGTGGGCGGGCCCGGCCCGGTGAGAATTTCTCCGGGGGGCTATATAGACCCATGGGCCTACGCAGAATTCATCAACGCTTCAAGGCCCAACGCTGCTGCTCTCCAGGTCCGAGGGCAACCCAACCCGGGCGCCATCCAGCCCCAGACCGAGGTTGAGGTGGTGGCCAGGCAAACAAACATGCCCGACCCGTACAGCGCGGCGTAGGAGCATGAGCCGCTGCCGTCGTCTCGTGAGACGACCACCTCGTCTCGATTCCCGTTCGCGAGGGTCCTGTTTGCAAATGTCTCAGCTTAAAAAGCGACACAATTGCCAACAGATAATGTGTAGTTGAATACTAGAAGCTAATGTGTGTCATGGTGTAGTGAATATAGAAGTTTATGTAGGTGTGGAGGAGCACACCCCCTACATATTACAGATTTTCTTCATTGATTACCCCTCCTGGAGGGATAACGGATCTAGTGCAAACTCAACTCCCGCAAACTGTGTAAACTCTAATCTGGACCGTAGGATGTTGATTCAAAAGGCGCGGAGAGATTGGATAATTTTACACTTAACCGCCCGCTCTTAATCACACTTTACAAATCCCTCCTTCCACCTCTTTCATGCGCCCCCTTGGATCAATATCCTGCGGTCCAGATTAGAGTTTGCATAGTTTGCACAGGAGTTGAGTTTGCACTGGATCCGTTGCCTCCTAAAGGACACTTCTTTTACTTGGTTTCAAAGAAAAATGACACTTCTTTTACTATATTAGAAGTTATTAAAGTAATCTAATTGACTTAATTGTTAATGGTAACTAGCTGAATTCCCCGCGCGTTGCTGCGGGAGTTTGAGATTACACTTTAGGGAATTTATTTGGAGTTGAATGGAGAAAAGATGTGAATTAGATATTCCTGATGATATATGAAGTTACCAATTTAATCTGTGAATGATTGGGACCAAATTCATCATACTGGACATACGTATAAACTATGAGCATTGAACACGGGTGGCTTGGTAGAAAAGCCAAACAAAAAAGAGACAATATAGCAGTGTTCATATACGTATATCATGTAAACTACTCCCTCCGTCTCTAAATACATGTCACCCGGGGAACGCGTGTTTGTGAGGAAACACGGTTTCTAGAGACATGTATTTAGAGACGGAGGGAGTAATACTTAAAACCATGTAGAGTAGCAGCGACAGCAACCAGAGAGAGAGAGAGAGGAGCAAGAGCGAGCGCCGGACCCGGACAGCTACTTCGCATGTTGTATCTTCATGGCTACTTAAGCTAGAGCTCGAACACCACTACTGAAATTTTTTTGTTTCAATTCTATTATAACATACAGCAATCCTTGTATCTCTAAGAGGATCTAGCTCTGATCATGGGATGGACGATGGATCATAGCACTTACAGTCAGGATAATGGGATGGACGATGGATCATGGGATGAGACATTCTGATGTTAACATCATAATCATCTCGTTCGACCACGAGCAGTTTGCACATGAAAGCAGTAGCACATTTCTGCCGTCCGCCGTCTTGGCCCATGGGCTGTGTTCTTGAGGTGGTGAGGGAACAACACCAGCCACAAAAAGGTCAGAAGCGGCGCCGGACGCGTACAACCAGAAGCAGTAGGATCATCGGCGGTGGCGGCCCAGGAGAAGCTGCCATTGCTGAAGATGGATGACGATGACAACGACGCCGAGGCCAGTAGTGCGCCATCATCTTCCTGCATAGTTGCCAGTTGCCACCACTCACGGTCGTCGTCCACCTCCTTGCAGGCTGCTGCTCCGCTCTTCTGAATCCGGCCTACGGACCTCTGATGACATTTTTTTGTTTTTGAGAAGAACCTCTGATGACATATAAAAACCTCGCGAAGAGTCAGAAGACAAAGCATTCGGCCATTTACTATCAGCACGTCCACAAACATGCTGCACATGAACTTAAAATGCGGTGCACTAATTGTTGTGTTAGGCTGTTTGTCCACGGGAAGAAACTGAAGGGATGGAGCTGAGAGGGTGGAAGTGGGCCAAGACTGCATGCGTGTGGTGGAAAAGAAGTTGAAGGAAGGGAGCCGTAGGTGTACTTACGTGCAGGGGCTGCTGGGTGGAGATGTAGATATACATCTGACGATGGAAAATTGAACTTGATAAGGATCGGATGGCTGGAGAAGAGTGGTGACGTGGAAGCATGAGAGGCGAGCTTTAGCTAACATTTATTGCTTAGTGGGTATGAACTATATAGTATATATAGATTTTAATGTCCGGGCTCCAGCTCTCCGGTGCCTCCAGTGCGGCAGTATACGAGAGTTCACGCCTGCAACGCGAAATCAAAAGCACAAACGTCAGATCCATATGATGATGAAGCATCAAAGCCAAAGCGCAAGAAATATGATGGATCAGCCAGCTATCATAATATATATAAGCACCCACCACTTTATTTTACCAATTATTAACATTTAGGTCATTTAGGAGGATATGCTGCTACACTAGTATAAGTCATCAGAATCTAACGTGAGAATACATAGCATTAATAATCAGATTTGAGGGCTTCTCTAAGGGAAAAAAACACAGGTTTCTGATTTCTAGAAAACACCGTGAAGACATAGCACAAGTGCCAACAATACTGTATGATGACCATATCACTTTTGAATTGATTTTTAATTCTATTTCTCTTTAGATCAGCGAAGATAAAACGAAAAAACAAACTCAAAATAAATTTCAGCTTACTAAAGAATTGAAAACACACACACACACGACACACCTGGTGAAAGCAAAACAGAAGTCCGTATATGAAAACATGTACCAAGCTACACTACAAATATTGGCGACAGTTAACTTTCAGCTTAAAAAAACACACACACACACACACGGGTGGAAGCAAAACAGAAGTCCGTATATGAAAGCATGTATCATTAGCAAATAGCAAAGTAAACAATGGATAAGAAGACTAACCCCGTGGCGGAGTTTCCATTTCACTGGCCACCGAAGCCATCCGTTGAGAATATTGCGCCTCTTTTTCCCTTGATACAGCAGTCCTTTGTTCCTGTACGTAAAACACATAAAGGTGAACAACCAGCTAATTAAGTCAGTATAGAAGTTCTCTGTTATAATTCAGACAAAGAAAAAACGTAAGCCAGAGAGAATCAAAAAGTAGATAGACATACCAGTGGGTACAACTGCAACAGGTTAGCATGTGCTGGGCGAAGCTGCATGGACCTGGTTCCATCCCATCTAAGCTGCATGGATCCATGGCCGGTGACCAGGAGCCACTACTAAGGTGATATTTCATAAGACAATATCGCATTGGATTGTGGAGTATGATAGTGTCAAGTTCAAGCATAGGCAACGCCTTGGCAGAGGCGCTAAGAGTCCTCTTTAGCAAGAAGATGGCCTTGTCCCCTATGCATGTCACGGGGATGCACTTTCCCATGACAAGGTTTGCGAGCTTGTAAACTAGCAGTTTGGAACAAACAGTATCGCTATAGCCTATCACCAGGACCTCCGAGTTACACTCCACCATGCAGACATGAGACCATAGTGTATAACATGTGGCGATCAACTTTGGGGGTTGTAGCAATTCACCTGGCAGAGGTGTGTCTATCTGGAAAATATTCAATATTGAAGATGCATATTCCACATCCATCACGTAGGTCTTGTCATGGTATGAGAAGGGCGCAGGACTTTTATATGTGGGGTACGACCAGGTGGACATAGTCCATTGGTGGTCCTGTGAAGTTGTGAAAGCCACGCGATTTATGCTCTTATTAATAAAGGCAAGCATGACAGCGACAACACCATCATCAGTGAAGATAGCAGCAGTAGAGATCGATTTGAGGTATAGAATCTTCCGTCGGGACCGTTCTCGGTAGAGATGCATCTGTGGGAGGAGAGTGGAGAGAGGTGGTAGGTCAACAATGTCACCGGTGAAAGAGTGTAGCAGGCGGATGGCGGTGTCGTCGTCCCGCTGCAGGACGAGAAGGCCTTGGAAAGAATCGAGGACGCAATGGTCCTCGAACAACGGGATTTGGACGCGGACAAAGGTGCCCGTGTCGAGGTGGAAGAAGCGCACATAGCCTTGCAGCTTGGGATGGCCAGGGTAGAGCCCGTGGCCCTCGGGCAGCAGCATCCAGCGCCGCGGGTGGAATCGTGGGTCGACCACCCCGCGGCCACGCGGGGAGGCGGTGCTGGATCGCCACGGCGCGCAGACAGCTCGGAATCGGACATAGTCTAGAAAGTCGGCGGCCAGCAACCGCGAGGCTAGCAGGCGAACCAAATCATCTGGAAGCGACGACGCCCAGGGCGACGTCGACGCGGACATATTGGAGGAGACTGTTGCCGCTGGTGACAAAGGTGCGGCCACCTTTCTAACTTGAATCGCCGCCTCTTGATCTGATCTGCCAAGAACACCTTGCTATTATTATATATAATATAGAAGCCAGGATAAAATCTTCGTTGGGGGCACGGAATTCCTAACCGACTCGCGAACTCTCAAAACTGCCTCGTAGGCCAGGCCAGGGCCAGAGCCCAGAAGAAATACTCGCGTTGATCGTAGTCGTAGTCCTAGTCCTAGTCCTAGTTGTAGTCGATAGAGGCTTAGAGGGCGCTTTGGGGTGCTCCGTCGACTCACCTCGGACTCAACCTCTTCCACGGAGATTTCTATTTGGGGCCGCAGATAGTCGACACAAAGAGTATATGAGACGGCTTGGTTTGGTTTAGGGGTGGATGTGTTTGATTCGGTGAACATCTCGTGACGGGCTTGACTGTGGCAGAGCCACCCAAAATGTATGGCCTACTTTTACGGGATTTCAGGCCCCTCTTGAAAATAGCCTGGGAGTCTTGGGCGACACCAAGCCCATGGGAAAGAGAGATCGGCACGACCTGGTGCCGCCATGGTCAAATCGGTTTGTGCTGGGCACCCATTTGGCCATCTATAATTCAAATCTGGAGTACTGAAGCACAGAAGCATGACCATTGAGTGTTTGACTAGGCGCATTGATACCTTCCCTTAATAAAGTCATTACGAACTTACAAGCATGCATATACATGAGTACATGTCTACGTCATCAATGCATCACGGAATGAGAACAGCAGGTGTAAATTAGTCCATAATAATTCCTAAATTCTTGATGTTTGTTCGACTACAGATAACAAATGATGATCAAAAGAAAAGTTAGAAAAGGGAAAACAAAATAACTAGAAAAGAATAAAGAGGAAAGAAACAGATGTTGCTAGTAACATAGTATGCCATTAGCTCCTCATGTGTTGGCTGTGCTTGCATAAAAATCCCACCTCGCATATGCAAGTTGAAACCACGACGACTGTCCTGAGTCCTGACCTCCTCGGTATTCTGCATTGCCCGCCTTTCAAAAAAAAAAAGAGAGCAGTACATGGGCCGTGCGCCGGCGACGCCCTAGAAGGCGACGGCAGTGGGCCGTGCCCTAGTTTGACGAGGCCCTTTCTTATGGGTTCTGCCTGCCGGCGACGCGGCTCCCTCCGCCGTCGGCCCATCTCCGGCCCGCGCCTTCTGCTTCACACGGCTCACCAGGTTGGGCGATTGAGCATTGGGCTGCTGCCTCCGGCCCAAGTCACGTCCATACGCGCCGGCAGTGGCGCAGAAAGTTTTTTTTTTCCACGCCGCAAACGTGTGCCACATTCTTGACGTGCCGCGAAAACGTGACCACCCGCTTAATTTCTTTTCTTTTCGAAGCACAGGTGGATTTCGGGATTCACATGGTCATCTTAGATTGTTAGCAATAATATAGGGCTTGACGGAGCATCTCCAAGAGTTTGCTAAAATTTACTTGTTAAATCTTGTGATTTGGCAAGTGACTAAAACATATGGAAAGTGAAATATTGAAGATCTTGATAGTTTGCCATTTTGGCCAAGAAAATCAAAATAGTAGGCCCACTTGCATCGATCGATGTTGTTTTGGCAAAAATCAAGTGGTTGCATGCGTGATGGCAAAAATCAAGTGGTTGCATGCGTGATGGCAACGCGATGGCAATCCTCTTCGCGCGCTCATATATGCGCGTGGAGGGGTGGAATTTGGCAACTTGCTAAAATTTGCCAAGTTGGATGCCAAACTGTTGGAGGAAGTTTTTTCTTATTTTGCCAAAAATAGATAGATGCCATGTGAAGATGGCAAACTCTTGGAGATGCTCTGTTGTTGCTTGGGACCGCTTCATTGCATGAATTCTGATTTTGCTCCTAAATCCACAAGCTAAATGGGGTAGTTCCATGAAGTCTAGCTAAAAAAGAGAGAAAGAAACCAAACAATTCTAAGTTTATGATACCAAATAAGCATCATTATAATAGTTGATTTTAAAATGATTTTTTATTGTAGAACCTATTTATATAGTAGAGATAAGTATTGGGAGTGACTACACATCTTTAGGAGATTTTCTTATTAGCTATCTTCCACTTTGTCATGAACTAAAAAAAAGTTGTAACTAACAAACTAAACATTCAAATTAAATTCCGATTACACCATTGATCTCGTTACAATAAATCCTTCAAAACAAGATCTCACATAGATATATTTAGATAAAATTTTATTTATAAACATTTTTTATTAAGATAAATCATTCTTAAAAAAATAATAGAACATAAAAAAATAAAAAAATTACGACAACAGAAACTGAAGAGAGAAATGAATTGAGGAAAATTTAGAAAATAAAAATTAAAACAATATAGCAAATACATGAAATATAAAAAAATGAAACATAAAAAAAATAAAAAAATACGTATGCGGCTGGTTTGCTTGCTTGCTTGCGACTGGCTGTGCGGCCGGACGCATGCATACCCAGCGTGGGCTCTGAAAAACACAAATAGGCCCATTTATACGTAGTTTTAAAAAGTGGAAGATAACAACTCAAGAAATCTTTAGGAGATGATTAGAAATTCTGTATCTTCTATAAACTGGTCAAACTTTTTTAAAAAATGACTTACCTCAAAGTTTTTAGCATAATGGATAGAGTACCACACATCATCCCAGGGACATACGAGACAATTCCCATGCTAACCTCTATTCGTGAAGTTAGACACAGAAAAAAAGGGAAACTTTATTAATTTTAAGAAAATTACATCAAGCTGATACAACATCATCTTGAAATCCTCCTGGCACACGAGCCAAAGCAAGAAACACAAAGAAAAAAAAAATCTCAGGCACCCTAATGACTATCAATCCGTAGACTAGACATAGACTACTGCAAGATAAGCTGTTGGCATTCCAACTATACTCGAGTAAATCTGACTTAGGGATGGAGTTTGGTGTTAGTGGAGATGGGAGGGTGGGCCTGTCAAAGACAAACTTATAATAGAAGAGCTTGAAAAAAGAAGAGCTGCAAGGGTAAAGTCTTGGTGTGGAAGCGACGAAGCGTATAAGCACCCAATCTATCATGTACAGTATGATTGCAACTAGGGACTGTACATGTTGCGCAAGGAAAGAGAAAAAAGACCACAAGATGCCTCTTTGATGGGTGAAAGATAACGAGCTTAAGCTGTGTGTGCTTTTGTGTGAGTGGAAGATCAGAAGACGGCTTTTGAGCATGACACATGCGACTGAGGGGAGAGACGTAGGCAGTGCATTGCTTGTAAAACTTTTCGATCAGTTCCCAGCAAAGAATAAAGCACGAGACTTTTGGCCGTGAAAGGCGTGTTTAAATTAAAGCAAAAATGATTTGGAGGGTCAAAGTCTCAGAATAAAGGAGCATCTTGCCACACGTCCCAACTCTCCAACCCAATCATGAAAGCAAGACTACGCCATCCATTCGTTTTCACTCGGAGATCAAAGCTAGATAGTGTAGCCTTTGTCCCCAACCGGAAACTAAAAGGTACGGTCAGCATGAACCCAGGTTGAATTATGTGGAAAAGAATGGATATAAAATTCTCCTCATATAATGATTAGTTTTGACTTCACTATTTACATTTTTGACGGTTAATTTTTTTCTGAGTATATGTATTGGCAAACTATTACAAGCTAGGCTAATAACTTTAATCCACCAATTATTATTAAAGTATTAGTAGTGAAGTAAGCACTAATATTAGTAAAAAAAAAAGCAATCTCAATGATTTGTAAAATGTTGCATATAATTAGGTTGTATTTGGCTCTGACCAAAGCTTGCCACAACGGCAGGTGAGGTGGTGGCAAGAAATCAGTGTGATATCCGTCGCAGAAAATGGCTACATGCAAACGCGTGGCATACCACAATTAAGCTAGCGTATACATGACGTGAAACCAAGACACACTATTAGGGACATAAAGTCAAACACACTATTAGGGACATAAAGTCAACATTGCCACGATCACTGTTATCCTTATTCCTTTATGGCGAGACCACAAGCACCAAAGAGTGGGAGCACCGGTAGCAAAGAGTTGGGACCTATCTCTAGTTTAAAGTTGAACAACTTTTAGATTTAATTTGGTTATCTTTAGTCATAAACTTACAAAGTGGCCAGGAAATTTAATCAGTGTGCGATGACTTCCGTGATGATTCACGCCGAGGTTTGTTCTCAAAATTAAATTTGTTAATAAAATAAAAAATTCGCAAGAAATTAATAATAAATAAAATAATAATAAACCTTTTTGCTAAATCTGACGGGAGTGTTCATAGTAGGGCAAAACACGCAAGCTTATGAACGGGCGTCGCCGTCTTTATCTGCCCGGGACCCTAACCTCCGATCCTAACTCCAGCCATCCATCACCAACCCTCCGATGACGAGTCCAATAATGCGCCGAGCCAACCCCCATCGCCATCGATATCCTACCCCTCGTGCCCTCTTTTGGTCGCAAATCGCAATCGCAAGCGACGGTAGCCTGCGCAGCGCAAACACGGCCGCGCCGCGCCCAATCCAATCTGCACTGCCAAGCCAAAGGCCACACACGAGCACACAGCTTCCACGCGCGCTGAGTCGCGGACCGCCGCGCCGTCTGGCAATTAGTTAGCCTTGGCAGCTTCTTGGCCTCTTTCCCAGTTCGCCAGTTCCACAACCGCGCCGCGCACCACCGCAGCGCGCTGACGGAGGGAGGGTACAAGGGCGCGCGCGCGCACGCCGCGTAGAGTGGCCTGCCAGGCGCCGCAGCTGCGGGGAACACCTGCCGCCGATCGCCGCATCGATTCATCCATCGATCTCCCGGTGCGCGAGGCGGCCGGGCGGCGGCGCGTGGAGGAGCAGAGGACGCGTGGGGAACAGAGGGGTAGGAATCCAATCAATGGCGCCGCCGGAGCAGGGTGCGGTAGCAGGCGGCGCGCGGCGGCGGTGGGTGCGGCGGGAGACGCTGCTGGGCCTCGCGCTGGGCCAGTTCGTCTCGCTCCTCATCACCGCCACCGGCTTCGCCTCCTCCGAGCTCGCCCGCCGAGGTACGTCACGTCTGCGTGCATACCCACACTACACCCCTCTCCACCTCACACGCCGCGCCGCCTTCCCCGCCCGCCGGCCATCGCGCGCGTTCGATCGGTTTCTCCGCCGCCGCCGCCGCCGATGACGGCGGCTCGGTACTGTTTTGTGTTGCCTGTTGGGAATTATTGCGGGGATCGCGCACGCGCGCACGCTCCGTGAGACGGTGACGGAACCGATCGAAATCTGCCGGAAAGATTTGCCCTTTTGACTCTTCTGGTGGCGCAGCGGCGAAGTAGGGGAATCTGGATCCTCTGCCGTCGACTCGCCACGCTTTTGCTCCACCTCGACACAGATTTTCCCCCCCTCCAACACACTATAGTATAAAATCTGTAACCTTTTTCGATCAAAACATTCCGCACTTACGCTACTACGCAGCATCTGCTGTCCTCTGCTGCTACTAGTTACTTGCCTCAACTATTTGACTAATCATTTCACTGGGAAAAAAAGTTTTTTTTAATAGTTGTTCTGTTTCAGTTGGATGTACACGTTGGTCTCAGCTCACTTTTAACATATTTTGGGTTGAGATAGTTCTGACTTCTGTTCAGTTGACTGACAGTGCCAGTGTTTTTCAGGGATCAACGCGCCGACATCGCAGTCGCTCCTGAACTACATCCTCCTCGCGTGGCCTACGGCGGCGTTCTCCTCTACCGGCGGCAGCCGCTCACGGTATGTACTGCAATGCATCCTTCAAAGTCCCAACTGTTACGTCAGAGTGAGCTGTCATGTCAGAAAGTTCATACACGGAAGATGTTCAGTGTCGTAAAGAACCTGTTGATTCCTGTTCTTGGCCATTTGCGGCTTCTCGGGCGCATGGCCGTCCTTTGGGTTATTCCGTTTTGACATCCGGTGGAGTGTCGACCGGTCCTTTCTACACCGTTGAAGCTTGCTTGTAGCCTACAAGTTTGACATGTGCATTTATATATATTATCTTTTCGCTTCTGAATAGTTAGGGCCTACTATGAGAACTGCCTGTTATCTTGGTGTAGGACAGGAGAACAGCAGGATTGATGCTTATTCTGATTCTGTTTTCCCCTTAGAGGCTGTAACTAAACTCCTATTTGGAAAGAACCTGGCACAGCTTTGCAGCCCTTCTTTTGAAAATATTCTGATTCTGTTTTCAAATACAGCTTGGTTAGGCCAATTTTTTGGTTGGCAGTATCAATGTTTATAGTTGGCATCATAATGCAGAATTTGTACCCTTCTCTGTGCAGATAAAATGGTACTACTACTTAATCCTTGGAATTATCGATGTGGAAGCTAATTATATCGGTATGTAGTTAACAGACATTAGAAACATTATATCAGTTTCTGTTGGTCCCATTTATGTTTTTGTTTGCTTGTGCAGTCGTGAAGTCATACCAGTACACATCTTTGACAAGCGTGATGCTGTTGGATTGCTGGTCAATTCCCTGCGTCATTGTTCTTACTTGGGTATTTCTGAAGACAAAGTATGGGCTGAGGAAGTTCCTTGGCGTCGGAGTTTGTGTGGTTGGCCTTATACTAGTTGTATTTTCAGACGTCCATGCCTCTGATCGAGCTAGTAAGAATATGCTTCTCATATTTGTGCCTATGTTACAGTCCCATATAAAAACAGCAATATCCATAAAGTACTTCCATGGGCATAGGAAAATTGTTCGATTTTTAACATTGGAAAAAATATTTTAACTAAACAATATTTTCATATGGACACTGGAAAATTGTTCAATTTCTGTGCTCAACGTTCATCAACATAGCATATTTCCTTTTTCTCTTACATTCTGACATGTCTTGCAGAAGGACCTAATCCATTGAAGGGTGATCTGTTTGTAATTCTTGGTTCAATGCTTTATGCTTGCAGTAATGTTACTGAGGTAACCAGCGACTTGCTTGGCTTAACTTTTATATGATCACCAGTTGGTCCTTGTTAATTGAAGGGCAGGCTTGGTGCAGTTGGTGAGAAGCTCACCCACTGAGCACCAGGTCCTGGGTTCGACGCCATCTCCCTGCATATTTTGCAGGGGTAAGGCTGGCCTCGGTTAAACCCTTCCCCAGAACCCCACTCAAGTGGGAGCCGCCTGGCACTGGGTCTGCCCTTTAGTTGTTCCTTGTTAATTGTAAAAAAAAAAAACGTGTACAAAGAGATTCATCAATTCTTCTCACTGAAATTCAGGAGTTTGTTATCAAGAAAAGCAACAGAGTGGAGTTGATGGCAATGCTGGGACTTTTTGGAGCAATTGTCAGTGGCATACAAATGTATCCTTTGGAATTAACCATTTTAGTATTTTTCAATCATATCCTATACTATCATCCTGTCCAAGGAAATTTCTTTATTATTGTTTCCTTGACATTGCAACAGTAGTATACTCGAGCGAAAAGAACTTCACTCGATCACATGGAGTGCTGGTGCTGTAAGTATCTTTCCCCATCCTTCTTGATTCCAAACATTCTGATTTGATTCCTTAAGCTCTGATCGATGCAAATCCCACATTATTGTTTCTACTATTATCCAGACATGGTTATGATTCTCCTTACCATGGCCTTCTCTGTTGTTTCAGCTGCTCCCTTTTCTTGGATTCGCAGTAGCAATGTTCCTATTCTACTCAACTGTTCCAATAATATTAAAGGTACCGCAGGATTGCTGAGCTTAACCGATGATCCTGACTGCTAGTATGTATTTTCAGTGTTTTTCTGACATTGCATTTGCATTCCATTGTCTGTTGCAGATATGTGGCGCAACCATGCTGAACCTCTCTCTCCTGACTTCAGACATGTGGGCTGTTCTGATCCGCATTTTCGCTTATCATGAGAAGGTTTGTCCACTGCACTGCATTCCTCTGCACATTCAGAATTCCTACTTAGAGAACTAGATACTACTACCTTGCTGTGAAAAACTTGCTCAAGTTGAACTGAACAGGAATCAGCTTGTTTTTACATCAATACTAGAACTGACAAAAATGTACTCACCGAGCGTGTGTTTGCACATGGCCAGGTCGACTGGATCTACTTTGTTGCTTTCGCTGCCACAGCGGGTGGCATCGTCTTGTACTCATACAAGTATGTCTCATTTTACTTTCACCATCATTTCAGCTATGGCTGTATTCGGCACGCTTGTACATTTCTTAGTTCTTACTAGTACTGAGACTAAGAGGACTCTGGTTGCACGCAGGGGCTCCAATGAAGTGGAGCAGACGGCACAAGTCGCCGGGGCCAGCGATGAGCGTGGCAAGGACGGGACGAGGAGGCTGGATCGCAGAACCCAGTGTAAAGCTCTGGTGTCAGCAAACGGCTGCCCCGTCTCGGCGTCTCCACTCTCCAGCAAGGAAGTGCCATCGGCTGCCAGACATCCAGGACGGTACTACGTTAGCTGTGATGAGTTGTAGCGTTGCTTTGCACGGCAAACCCATATAGCACTAGGACAATAGGAAGAGCCTGTGAGCGGCAAATCGGCAATATATCAGTAAGAATCCGATGAAGGACTTACTTGAGAGTTGAGATTTGGCAGAAATGGCGATATTTTCTGTAAACTATAGTTGGTAACCCACCATTACATTCAAAGTCAGAACTCAGAAGCTTAGGCTGAGGCATTGCTGATTCTTTAAACTAGCTCCGTTACTGATTTATTGATCTTTATACATAAGCAGTTCACCAATTCCCAGCAAAATCAGAGTCACCAAGGTCTGCTGTGGAAAACTGCAAATGGAGTACTGCCAATTCAATGGCCTGTCCAGAATCCAAAGATGAGTAGAGGTCAGGTTTGGTAGTTAACAGTTAAATGGTCTCGTCAATATATGTTTTTGCTCCTAGGATCATTTACATCACAACAGCTCCATTAAGTTCTAGACTTAGGACAAACTGTCTTAGTGATTAATGTAACTTTTGGGGAACATTGAATATGTACCGTTCCTTTTTTCATTGAATTGTCAGAGGCACATCACCACAGGCATTTGGCGCAGCGAATCCAGGAAGGAGGAAAAAGCGCTCCGTGAAACAACGATCAGGGATCGAGCGAAAAAAACACGTTGTTTGACGAGATTCTCTCTCTTCTCTCTCTCCTTTCCAAATCACTAAAAATTACGACAATGGCAACATGGTCTCGTCGTTTTTGAACCAGGACAACTGTCAAGGGGACGAGATGACATGGGCAACCCGGGGAAGACATGGGCAGACGCAGAGTGCGATGTGAAACTGCACTGACTGCAACAGTAGCCCGGGTTCAACAGGAAATTCAGCTGCCAGAGCTGTGACACAGGCAGAGGCTGAAAAAGAGTACAAGCATATGGATTTCGAGAGCGAAAATGCACTAGGATCAGTTTAACTTGTATACTCGAACAGTGTTTAGAAGGATGAAACAAGAACAGTATCATCTGAACACCACTCCCAACAGATCAAAGGATAGATGAAGAACAGTTTTTGTGCCATGAATCTAGCACGATATTGTGCCTACCAAAATTCAGAAGCAACAATAATAAAACCACTCCAACTCTTTGACACACACGCACACATGCACCCGGAACAGACAAGAATACAAGATGGTCAGTGTCGTTCTCTACTCCATCTTCAGAACTGGTTTGTTTGGGTTTTCCTTAAGCTGGGACAACAGTTCTATCTTGAATGGCGACTCCTGCAATTTCTCTTCCGAAACGCCACGGTACAGACCTTGTACAAGGACGACATCCTTGAGATTCTTTAGATGCTGAATTCCAGTAAACGAACAGCAGTTCGTATCACACTCCCACCGGTCAACCTCAATACATGTGGATTGTTGCAAATACGACATTATCCAAACGGTCTTACGGAAGTGAAGTCCATTATACCCTCCTTATATGACCTGTCCAGAAATCACGACATTCATTTGCCACCTGGACGTGGTATTACATATCATTGCCACCTCACGATACTCATTTGCCACCTGGCGTTACATCGAGGAATTGTTTCAAAGTTTTCCTTCTCTATCCATCTAAGAACAAGCAAGCGTGTGGCCAAGACGCGCAGCCAGAGCGTCCACGTCATCCGAATTTTTTTGGCCGTCAGATCCTCGATCTAACGGTTCAGCGGCCTCCTTTGCATCATATATATATAACGACTTCAACCCCAACCCTAACCTCGCCCTCCCACTCCTGTGCGGCCGCCTCCTCCCTCTCCCTCCTCTCTCCCTCCGCGTGGCCGGGCGGCGCGCGCGCCCGCTGGCGGCGCGCGGCCGTCATGTGCCAGCCCAGACGGTATGACGGGGCGGAGCGGCGGCGTGGGCAGCAGCGCGGTGGAGCCGGCAGACTGGGCCGACCCTAGGGTTCCGGCGAAGGGGCGCGGCGGCCCGGCGAAGCGCGGGCGGCGCGGCGGGCGGCCCGTCGGCCAGCCTGTGCCGCGGGCGGCGGCGAGCCCGCGCGGCGTGGCGGCAGCAGGGCGCCGCGGAGCGTCGGGCGACCTAGTGGCTCCGCTGCGGCGCGAGACGAGCTCCCTCCCAGCGGCGGCGGAGCGCGCGCGGTCCGCACGGAGGAGCCACCCGAGCCCGGCGGGCGTGCGGTGGGGCGAAACGCCGCGCCCCGAAGTAGGTGCGACGATAGGGCCTCGCGGCGCGCCCCGAGCAAGAGTGTCCCTCCGGTGGAGACGGTGCGCTAACCAGCCGGCACGGCGCCCGGGTCCCAGATGCGGCCGTCCCGCGGCTGCAGCGTGCGATGTGGCCAACGCGCGCGCCCTCCCACTCCCTCCTCCCGCGCGGAGGCGGCCGAGCGTGCGCCTTGCTTTGGCGTCGCGGAGCGGCCGCCGCGCCCGGACGCCGCGCCGCCTCCCCCGCGCGGCGTGCGGCCGTGGGGGCGGCGTCCGGGCTCCTTCGGTGCCGTCCTCTCGCCCACGGAGCGCAGCGGTTTGGTCTTGCACGGCGTCCCGTGTGCATGGCCGGCCTGACGCGATTTCGCCTCCTAACGGAACGGCCATATCTTCTGGCTCCATCGGGCCTCGGTGATCTCACGGCTAGATCCGGCACTACGGTGGACGGATCCATCGAATTTAGCCCCGGATCCGTGGGCCGGGGCTTCATGAGGCCATCGGCGGGCGGCTGTGGTTAACTTCGCTTCGCCTGTGTCCGCCTATCACCCCATCGTCTTCTCATTGTCCTCTTCCTTTGGAGACATGTTACTGTGCTCCGGTGATGGTTTCTTGTTTCGTGTGACGGCGGTAGCCAATCGGCGCAATGGCCTCGTAGTTTGCGGTGCAAGGGCCGAGAGTTATGCCATAATTTAGTGATTTGTTGTTGACAAATTTGAGTAATTTATTGTCACTGCCTTCTTCTAATTTTGAATACTGGAACAAGAAATCAACAAAGATTCCTTGGTTCATGCTTCAGATGATTCCTTGGTTAATTTTGACAACAAAAATTCCTATGTGTAGGTTTCAGCTTTTGCAAACAGGATGGTGGTGGAGGATTTCACACCAGCGATATGAACATATACTGAAATGGAAGGTGTGCGATATGAACATATACTGTAATAGGCCTTTTATTATGGTCTAAACATTTTTTTAACTTTCTTTACAATCTTTATTTTTACATTTTCGTGGTTCAACTGTTCCAGTAATTTAATCTTGGTGAAAATACTCTCCCTGGTGCTCCT